>CM060923.1:239993195-240238195 GCA_030737875.1 Allium sativum | reverse complement strand
TTACAAAGGTGGGCATGGTCGTTTTATCATTTTAGCCAGCTTGGGTATAGGATATACTGTATGGTACGCCTTTCAAAGTGGTGATCCTAACCATATCCCTGTTGTTGGCGCATTCGCTCCTATAAAATTGTATGATTCTATATTTCATAATGTTTTAAATATCCCAGGCTTTGCTCAGATAAGTTTCGTTGAAGTCAAAGATCTCTCAAATTCAGTTAATACAGTATATAATACACCGCCGTTAAATGATATTTCAATCCCAGCTAACGGTCATGTACTTACGGCTGTTTGTTTGTGCGTAATGTTAGCTTTCTTATTGACTCTCGGTATTCTTCCTTCTGAATCTATTCCTTTATCAGTATAAATAAATGATTATGGCATTCATTTCTTTTCCCAATATATCTCATTATCTCCCATCATCTACCTAAAACCTCGAATTTATGTTATGCTCGACTTGGAATGGAAAGAATTCTCGGTTGGGGTCATTTTAGAGATATTCCGTAAGTAACTCAGTGAGTGTTTTCTAATTAACTAAAACCTAGTTCACACGTCGCTCTGTCATTGTCTGATTTTTGGTTGTTTCATCACACTATGAATATCATAAGAAAAGAAAGTTGTTAGCTTAGGGCAGAGCCACAAGGCTACCTGAGTTCACAGACGTCCTCTTGTTTATCTCCCCTTAATTACAATCATGAAAATGAGTTTTGAGTAGAAGATCGAAAAGAATGCTTTGTGGGATGGACGGATCGTTTTTTTTGTCCTTTCCTATGTTTTTCTTTGGTCAACAACCAAGTCTCCATATAGTTATTCATTCCCTACTCGTACAGGATGTAGTTCAGTCTGTTTGGAGGGAATCATTTTTTATCAATCAAGAATGCCTCAGCTGGATAAATTTACTTATTTTACACAATTCTTCTGGTTATGCTTTTTCTTCTTTACTTTCTATATTCTAATATGCAATGATAGAGATGGAGTACTTGGGATCAGCAGAATTCTAAAAGTACGAAACCAACTGCTTTCACACTGGGGGAACAACAACCAAAGCAAGGACTCCAACTGTTTGGAAGATATCTTGTGAAAAGGTTTTAGCACTGGTGCATCCTACATGTACTCTAGTTTATTCAAAGTACCTAATGGTGTAAGGCCGTCTACTTATTGGGAAAAAGGAAGAAAATCACTTTGGTCTCCTATTTCGGAGAAACAGGTGGCTCACGAGGAATGGAGAGAAACATTTTATATTTGATCTCGACAAATTGACACTTGTTCTAAGTTCCCTAGCAAACTTCAACTTTATTTCGTAGATTGGACTTATGTATTCAATTGGGTCCAGTATATTAATTGTTAGTAGGCTAAACCGGAAAGAGAGAGCAGTCCTTCAAGCTCTAAGTCAAGAAATCAAGCAGCAAAGACCTCTACTAGTAAGATAGAAAAGAGCTTTTATCACCCTTGGTGAACATTCCTTTAAAGACAGACAGAAGCACATCCAACCCCGTTCTTTTGGCAGCAAGTCAGATTCCCTTCTACGAGTATATCCTGGAACGTGCCACTTATTTTTAGGGAAGTAGGTTTTTTTGATTACAGGGTCAAGGAAGAGCCAAGTATATTAATCCGGGAACTCCAAAAAAATAGATGATTCTTGGTTGGTCCACTAAAAAAAGAGTTTTGGTTTTCTCCTTTTTGGGCTAATTCTTGTGAAAGCAGCAAATCCTTCTCGAAGTATGGAAGCAGTTAGTTAAGGCCTACCATCCGAGGCTTAGTTATTCTTAGACTATGACTATAAGATAGAATCCGTGCCTTCCTGGCTGGGTTTCTTCGCAGACTTATGTACCAGATCATCTTTCCTTCGCTCGCCCCCTTTCCAGATGTGGGAATTGTTAGTCAACTGAAGAAGAGCCTATTGAAGACACGAATTTCGTTCCAGGATCCGCAGCAGTTGTTGCTTGCTTCCTAAGCCTATACGTGGTGAACTCCCTGGGGCCGAGAAGAAAGCTTAGAATTCGAGAAAAACATTTCCCCTTGGTGTTACTGGGGCACTCATAACTAAAGTACTGGCTCGCGAACTGCCAGAATTAGGTTTTCCCTAGTGGATTCACCAGTCTTGCGGACTCCTTCAGCCGATCGAGATCACTATTTTTCTTTTTTTGAGCTATACGAAAGAATGTCAACACAATCCCGCGAATCTTTTGAAAACAGAAAGAAAGGGAAAGCCAATCGTACGTCCTGGTTTCCGTTCTTCCCACAGGTTATTCTATACAATTTATGAAAGAGAGGAGAAGCCCCACTCGGGGAGATGAGTAAAAGCTTTCTCTTATATACGATACCTGACAAAGAGATCGCATTCTGACAGGGAGCACACAAAGCAAAGGAAAGACTGGCCTACGTATTATTAGATAGAGGTATTACCAGGCATACCTCTCCTAGTGTTCGTTCGCTGTGCACCTTCAACCCCGAAGGGAATGAGTAGCTAGCTGACTCGGACTAACCATCAATTTGATCCAGCATGGTTCTCCGCCGAGAAGGATCAAAACAATGAAACCTACTTATATTTTTTTTCTAGTAGATCCTAAATCTTCTTTAAAATATCTTGTAGGTGGCATTTAGGCCTTCAAATGAATATTATTCTCCCGGTCCCAAGTGCCAAGAACCGGCGAATGAAGGCTCCGTGGTGGCATCGGAGCAGCCAATAAGCTAATCCGTTCTCAATGACCCATCTAATTGACTCGATCCAGTGTAGAAAGAAGCGAGTGAGCGGCAAATGATCCAATATCGGACCTGGCGAATATCTGTCTCTCAATCCCGGGATGTAAATCCAAATTATGCATTTACTGACCGCACTCAATTTCTTGATTTGCTTGGAGAGAGTAGAGAGTCAAGGTTCGTTGGCAAGTACTTCTTTCTATTAGTGCTACCAGAAAGGATGAAAAGAGATAAGATGCTGGTGGATTTTATATTAGTATTACTTACTAGAATTAAGAAACTCATAATTGATAGTTTCTGATGAATGGAGATAGCTATGGGGCCTTCCCATGACTGATTTCCCTTACAGGTCCGAAAGCCATCAGATGCCTGGGCACATATTCGCCTCTGGTGATGTGACAGATGGATCGAATGCAGCATAGGGGTCAATGGCTGAAGGTAGGGATTAATATGGAGATGGCTTCGAGCCTTCACTGAACGATGGGAATCCCAATTGAGACTAGGAGAGGTGGCTTCATATACCGTCCCAGGTTCTGGCTATTCGGAACCAGTGTATATGGGGACGGCAGATGGATTTGAAGTTGAGGTAAGTAAACCTTTATGTTTCAGCGAAAGAGAATCATTTTGAGATGCGGATAGAATAAATGGTAGGGTTCCAAACCTCGCCGAGCACCAAAAGAGAAGGCCTTGTTCTGCAGGGTACGACCCTGGCCAGTGGAGAAATAAAGCCTACCTGCTTGGTAAGGGCGAAGTAGATGGATCACAGGAATAAAATCCTTTTGGTTCTTATGCAACTTTTGATGGTCTCAGTTCGGACGAGATACATGGAAAACCATTAGATCGATAGCCGGGGTAATTTCCACTCCAAGGTTGATTGATCTGGATCCCTGGGAACAGGTCTTAGAGAAGTAGATGGTTTGGCCCCACTAGGAGATGGGAAACTATATTCAGAGCTAGAGGCAGAGGTACTTGTCTTACCGTCAGAGGGATGGTAAGTAGATTGCTCGATAGCTTACCCAGGGAGGAGAAGATTTTTATTTTGATCATTGGATCCGTTGGGCCACCATAGCACTAAGACGGAAAGCCTGGTAGGCAGTCACCAAACATGGGAAAGAGTACCTTTAGGTGTACGGCCGGCCATAGGATTTAAGAAAAGGATGCCTTTTGACCCGTTAAGGCTCTTGCGCATACTGCTGCCTTCCATCCATCATATAGAATGATGCTCCTAGGCCAGAATTGATATAATGAAGCGTTGCATGAGCTATTTTATCAGGTGTTTAAGTGCTATTATCAGGGCAACACGACCAACGGAAGCGCACCCGCACTGCTTTCACAGCCCAAGAGAGAGCTCAACGAGGCATATCATCTAAAGTAGGATTTGAATGCTAATTTGAATATTCCGTTGACAAGGCTATTATATTAGAATAAGCAGGAAAATCAGGAGGGGAGACTTAAAACTATTCCATCTAAGCCATCTTTCTTTAGAAAAGAATCGATATCTTTCATTTTCCACCCATGAATGTTAATGCTTCGATATCATTTAATTTTGGGACATTGTCCAGTTCTTATAACACATCTATGATACCAACAAGAACTACTGAATCTAGGACATAAGCTGGAATTGGATCGATGAATTGGTTGGCGTTGCCGATGCAACCTCGCCAGAGAGGGAGAACGAATTAGCAACCGATCCAAACCTTCTTTCCTCCCTTGCTGTCCTTGAGAAAGGGGATTCCCCAGATTCGACTGGGAGATCTCTTCTTTCTTCGAATGTGCATGCGTCTGTTTATGTTCTTTTGGATAGAATAGAAATGTAGCTTCGTTCGGAACAATCAGCTTCGAGGATAAACGAAATCTCTTAGTTAGGCGTCTGCTAATGCAGATGGAAATTCGTTAGAGGGACTGTTGCGGTGCATTTGACATAGTATATAAATTATGGTTTTAGACCAAGGGGCGCAGCGTTTGTATACTCGTCATTACAAAGCCAGAAAGAATAGGTGCCTAACGGCCGTATTTACCTCTCTGCTCTCTAATACTGCTGATATATGAGAGTGATTAAGCCCTAAGACTCATCTCTTTGCCCCATGGTACCTATATGCCCGACTCCTATCCCCATCCTCTTGTCATAACCTTGCCCTTTCTCTGAACCTTAATTAATATACTTTCCTTGATCAACGCGTCTTGATCCCTTACTTTGACCAGATGTTGGACTTTCTCCTCAGTAGTTAGCCGGATGAGTTGTTTGGGAGGTGAGGTATCAATGGCTACTCCGCGAAGTACTATTGATTAGTACGGAATCAAAGTGAGTTGCGTTAGCATGCAGGAATGCCTAATAGGATAAGAGTTGGTCCTTGTTGTTCTGTGACTACTGGATGATGATCCATAATTGAAGACGCCTCCTCATGCGTAAGCGCAAACAGCTTCCACGTCTCCTATCGCTCTTGGTTCATCTTTCACGGCCTTCAAGTTATCAGAGTATGTTCCAACCTCGCCCAAGCTAAGAAGTGTCGCAGGTACGACATCACTTGGTAACTAGCTAGAGCATCCATGGCGGGTCCAGAGTTACCACTCGAATGGGGAGTCATTACTACAGGCATCGGTTTGGGTTCTATCATACTTGAGGCGGGTTGTCCTTATTTCTTGTTGAATTGGCATTGCTTCTTTCTCACTCGAAGAGGCATTGCTGCTTATCAAAGCATCCGTAACTGGCAGTGACACATGTTTTCTTAGTTTCGACAGTATTCACAGATTCACTTCTGGCTTATCATTAGAATTGTTTGTAGTTACCCCAGTATATTAATTGCTAGCAAGAGACTTTTTTTTCACGGTAGCAGAATTAGACGCCTTAGGGGCTAATAACTGCTTGCTTCTTAGATGTGTCCTTATCAAAGTCCAAAGAATGACTCTCTTCGGTCGTTCGAGAGTTTGATCAACTTTGGGAGCTTTTTTAGTCACCTTTTTTGATTTGACTTTCTTCTTGGGATGTTCAAGCAGAGAGTCGCAGAGAAGATCAACTCAGGGAAAACGTGTCGAACTTCAATTTGCTCACACTTTTCATACAGACTTGGGTATTAGTTCGACCTTGAAAGAATAGTTCTCCTACCTTAGATAGCTAATTGGTTTTGTTAGCCAAGGTAGCGAAGCTAAGGTCCTAGGAAAGCGAACTGCTTGCTGGCTTAAAGCTGAATGAAAAAGTACCTTAGAATGATGTGTGAAAGATGTTCTCATATTAGAAGGGCATTGCTAGGAGCCCAGTAAATGTCTCGTCTTATACTTAATAGAAAAAGACGGAGCCTAGCAAGGATAGAGAAGGCAGTCTCCTAAGATCTGTGAAAAGTGGTACTTTAAAAGAGAGCCACCTCGTAAGCGAATAGCTATTGAACATGCCGTAGTAACCCAAGGCTTACTTTAACCTTCTTCACCCACTAGAATCAATTCGCGCTTAATTTCATAGTTCTTCATTTTGTTCCTATCCCTGGCTTAACATTTTTATAAATTCCTTCCACCGGCTTGTAATATAATGTGTTGAAGTTCTCTCGTCCTTCACCAAGATAATATGTAATTACCGAATTTTTCACAACTGTACCTACCCCTTAGGACCAACGGCTTTTTAACCACTGAATACGAGAAAATGTGCGTGAGATTGAGGGGTGCTGATTCAAGAGTGCAGGCAACTACTTTATTTAACCTGCCTTATAGGGCCACGAGTGATCGCAATTTCGAGTGATTCAATAGACTCTAATAATTCGTTTTCAATCTGAAATCTCAATTCGTTTTCAAATGCTTCTAAGCAATTCGAATTCTCTATTCTCTCTCGCCCTCGGCACCCGACCAGTTTCTACTTGCTTAGCAACCTCCTTATCTGAGGCCTCTCGACTAGTCTATGGTCCCACACTTCCTTTCTAGGGTCGGGCCTAGCTAATTTCCTAAACGATCAGTGCATTAGATAGATAGGCAAAGAGGAGTGCTGCCTAGTTGGATCAATCACAGTCTATGGAATAGAGAGTATGTGGGCATTAAGATTACTGAACCAATAGACTTACGAAAAAGTGAGTGTTAGAAAGACATCATGGTTCCCAGGGAGCATGAACGGGTTCCATTGTTATATATATAAAATAAACCCTACTTCGTATAGTATTATTAGTACAAATAAATAGCTTTATGAAAAAACAACTTATGAGTCGAGTCTCGGACTATGAAAACAAAATCTCTGTGGTTTTTTCACTATGTCAGATATGTATTGATCGATTAGTGCCACTGTTGAAATCATTGTCTACCTGATTAGTTCACCATCGCACAGTCAATACCCAGGCTTGTCTCTCGAGGTGGCACGACGCTAGGGAGACGTTATCACATTCACTTTTAGGGTTTGAATTGACTCTCGAAATAGCTAGCGAAGGGGTATTGACATAGACATAGTAGGAATACGCACTGCCCAATACAATTCGTTTTAAAAGGAAGACCATAATCTTTTTAAGGACACACTTTGCTTGGCCATACTATACCACATCTACCTTATCGGTCTTTACTTCCGTGCTTTCTTGTTAGCCGCTTCTCCCATCCATGAAGAATAACAGTAAATTCACCATTCTATTGTCTTGCAGAGGCCAAGTATATTAATCTGGGCGAAATTGGACAAGAGCGAGAGCTAGACTGACTGTAGGCCAAATGTGGACGATGAAGCCGGATGAAGAAAAGCGCCCCCCGGTTACTCATAAGATAAGAAGATGAAGGATTGAAAGAGGCCAGTATTACTTACTCTCACCCCTCTTCAAAGTGCTTTTTCTATCGCTGTGAAATGCCCTAATTATTGAAAGTTTGATGTCCATGAGAAATCCACGGTTCGGCTGTGCCCTTGCTTTCTTTCCTGTTCCTCCCCTACGCTTCACACCTTGAGATAGCTGCTTCCTTACCTCGGCCTTCAATAGTACTGGCAGTCTGGATTCATAGCCCCAGTATATTAATTGGTGAAAATAGCTCTTATTCACACCTTGGTCTGCCGCTACGCACCTTGAGATCGACTAGGAGAACCGTATTACTTACTACTTCTTGTTGACTTGACTAAGAACCACTACCTAGCAATGTCTTCTCTTACAGCAATCTAATATAGTATAGCAGCTAGGCTAGTTAGCTATATGTGTCAACGATTTCCATGGCTTGAGCGGGGACAGAAGAACAACGATGACTGTCCTCTCGAACCATACTAAGAAGCGTCTCTCATAAGCTCGTTGTGCCTGAACGAATAACATAGGGTGTTCCCGTACATCTTTAACAGTTACAATGGTATTGTTGAAACTGGCTTGAACATGAATAACTCCTTTTGGTATTCTACGTCCAGTCTTATATAAACCAATACGCCCATTCCTACGCGAACCAATTGTTATTATTTGTTTGCCATATCATAAATATGAATCTTCAATAGAAGATCCATTCGTTCTAACAAGGCCATTCTATGATTCTCTTCAGGAGGAGAGCGAAATTGCTTAAGCTTGATTCAAACCGTGTTTGTTGGCTCGAAAGCTGGCCTTCCAAAATTGGCAGTTTCAAGGTAAGATTTGATTAGAAAGCCGCTTCCCTTGTAGTTGTCAGCTCGCTCTTGACAAATCCTATCGGGCCTTCATAATCTGGAGTAAAAGGATTCGAGCCTTTGCATGCCGGTACCAAAAACCGATGCATTACCACCTGGCTATACCCCAGGGCTTCTCTTCATGATTAGGAAGAATGAAGATATTGTGTCAGACCCCGGTAGTAATTTAGCCTGACAGACTATACGCTCAGGTGCGCCTAAAGTCTGTCTTATTGACTGAATCCAAGTCCAAGCAGTAGTAGAAAACCAGTTGATGTATTTTAAGTCATTCCAGAGCCAACAGGCATAAATAATTCTCTCCAACCCGCCCAGATTAATAACTTGGACCCCCCAATTGATATACTGGCTGTTTGGCTCCGTTATATTCTCGACTAGACTTCACTAATCAGTCACATTCACCTAATGAGCCGCCCAATTAATATACTGACTTTGTTGGTTGTCGCCTAGTATCCATCGTTTACGGCTAGGACTACTGGGGTATATAATCCCATTTGATTCCCTTGCTTTCGTCTCTCAGTGTCGGCCCAGTAGAGTGCTTTCGCCGTTCTTCCCGATCTTTACGCATTTCACCGCTCCATAAGAAATTCCCGTACTCCAGCTTGGTAGTTTCCACAGCCTGTCCAGGGTTGAGCCCTGGGATTTGACAGCGGACTTGAAAAGCCACATACACACGCTTTACGCCCAATCATTCCGGATAGCGCTTGCATCCTCCATCTTACCGCGGCTGCTGGCACAGAGTTAGCCGATGCTTATTCCTCAGATACCATTATTACTTCTTCTCCGAGAAAAGAAGTTCATGACCCGTGGGACTTCTACCTCCACGCGCCATTGCCAATATTAATAGCAGGCTTTCGCCCATTGCGGAAAATTCCCCACTACTGCCTCCCATAGGAGTATGGGCCATGTCTCAGTCCCAGTGTGGCTGATCATCCTCTCGGACCAACTACTGATCATCGCCTTGGTAAGCTATTGCCTCACCAACTAGCTAATCAGACGCGAGCCCCTCCTCGGGCTGATTCCTCCATTTGCTCCTACATCAACTTCCAACTATGCAGAAGCAACAACTGTATTTGCCACCATCATCTCTGACGGTAGCTAATTTTCCTAATTTTGGACAGAAATCTACTCTGGCTGATAGCAGAGTTTGGAATAAGGTGGTTGCAGGCAATCAGGTTCCAGTTTCTGTCCCTCTTCAGTCTTATCAACCTAAGGATCATCAGGATATGAAATGCGCTAAAATGTAAACTGATTTAGTTCAAAAGGGTAGACAACAATGGGAGAATTCCATAGTAATATATGTCGTAGGCTCTAGACCACATTATCCATTTTTCAAAGCGTATATCCACGGAGTGTGGAGACCAGTGGGTGATTTCATAATTTATTCTAAGGAAGACAGGTTCTAAATCAGAAAATTTGATTGAAAATCAGACTGTGATAGAATCATCTAGTAGGACCTTATTTTTATGATAGGAAGTTAGTGATGATGAAACGCTGGTCAGATGGAGCGAAGCTTAACAAACATCTTTTGAGTTCAGTTCCAGTTTGGGTTAGACTTCCTGGTTTGCCTTTTCGACAAAAGAGAGAATCAATATAATAGCATCTGTTATTGGCATGTAGTTATGTTTAGAGTGATATAGGAGCAGATGCATAGGATAGTAAAATCTTGATACTGGCGCATCTGAGATGGATCAGGCTGGCCAACCTACTACACCTATTATGCAAGGAATCATTGATTGGTTTACATACAACTTGGGCAAAGTGGTCTATGATAAGAATGCCCCGGTATATTAATTGGATTGTTTCATCAAAAGACGGTTTATGTGCCTCCCTTGTTAGTTGTCTAAGAATAGTTCCTCCTGCCTGTTTTTAGTAGCAATAGACTGAGCTAGTGTTCATGCTCAGCTAGAGAAGCAGTTTCTTAGGAACAAGCATAACATAAATAAGAGTAAATCATGGAGAATCCTCCCTAAGGTCGCCAATGAATATATGGGGAGGTGAGAATCGTAATTCCTTAGTATGAAAGCCCTTCTAAGCCATAGAATAAAAATGGATGACTGGAGATTAAGCCGATTCAAGCTCACTTCGCTCACGTCTGATTCTCATCCAGTTCTATCTCAAAGTTCACTTAACAAAGTTAGCTTAAAGCATTCCCCCATCTATATGGGATCTCCGCTTCCCTAAGATAATTCTAGGGCATATTAATAGGAGAGGCCAGAAACCTAGTCAAGTAAACAAGTCAAGTGCCTATCCTAGGCATTAAGATCAATCCCTCATCTGGAACCCCATTCTTTTAAGACGAAAAATAGATCCCTCATATAAATAGTTTTGAATGATTGTCCACAACCAATCACTCACTCATGTGTAGCTCCCTCTTTGCTTAATAAGCTTAGTATCTAGTATCGAATCATCCTTTAATGCTCTAATTAACTAATTAGCAGGTAAAGAAGCATCCATAAATACTCCAATTGCTCATGCCTGTACATTAATTGGCATCCCATAATGCGCCAATTGCAGGTAGAGAAGCATCCTGCTCATATTAACCAATTAGCTCATGTTAGAACTGGTAGATAAGGGCTAGAGGGTAGATCATGGTTGTTATTCTAGGCCTAATAATTAGGACACGTCAGGCACCATCACGTTTTTTATACCAAAACTGTCCTTATAGACATAAGATGCGGCTCAGTATGTTTTTTCTGGACAAGCCTCGACTTCTCGCTCCAGGGCATCTGACTGCGTCTCACAAACTCGCCCACATGCTGCATTTGTAAGTACTCCCTGTCCTCAACTTCTCGCTCCAGGGCATCTGACTGCGTCCGCCGTCCTCGACTTCTCGCTGTGCTCCCCTTGGGAACCTCTAGTTTATCCCTATCCGAATTGGAAGGTATTCATAAGAATGCATTAAATTGCCTAGTATACTAAGTCGTCCCAATTGGTGTCAACTGGTTAGACCTAGGTATATATTCTATTCAATACCTGATAATTGGTTAATATGAGACTAATTAGTGTATTTAAGCCCCAACTGAGTACGATGATTCTCTACCCTCTATTGATTGGTATGATGATTCGATACCGCACATAACTAGCTCCAGGGCGGACTCTGGAGAAGAAGTTCGATATCCGGCAAGGGGAATAACAACCTAGACCTTATTTGCTGGATTCCCTACAAGAACCAACTATTCGAAATTATTATAGACTGGATTTTCTCAGCACCTTACTAGCAACCTAGATTCTCTACTACCTTATTAATTAACATATTGGTTTCTTTGGTATATTGATTCTCTACCAGCTAATTGTTTCATATGTGTTTAATATGGCCTTATCAGATGAGCTATTATACGATTTGATTAGACACCTTCATATGAAGCTGATAACAGCAATGTCTATAATTCGATACCTAAATCGATGAGCCTCATTAGCATAGACTGATTCAATACCATGGTATTTGGCTACGCTCGTGATTCCATCTTTATTGATTAGATGACCTATGATTCTCTCCCGGGTCGATTCTCTACCAGCTATTAGACCGATACTCTTAATTATGTGATTTGCTACTAATATATTGGTATGGGCAGTCATCTTAACTTAGATTAAGTACTTACTCATGATCATCTTCGATTCGATACCCGGAATAACAACCCAGCTATTATCAATTATTATAGCTCTCTATTGATTATAAGACGGATTCTCTACCAGCACCAGAATCACTTACTTATGACCACTTATTTAGTTCTCTACTATTAATATAATATGCCGAGAACGCCGTAGAAGAAGAAGCAGGCTAGGAACTGCCAGCAGCTTTATTAGAAAAGGAATACTTAGATTCTCTGCCAGCACCTGAATCACTTACTTGACCTTAGCTCTTCGCTCCAAGAGAAGTTACTCCTTCTTGTGCTGCCCTTCCATAACAACAAAAAGTTGGGAAAGAGAAACTCTTGTGCTTGAGGAAGTCGAATAGATGCTACATAAGGTGCTGGCCTTACTTGGACACCAGGATAATCCCAGAGTTGTGATCGCAGCTGGGTAGAAGGGCCCTCCCCAAAAGAGAATCAGGGAGAGATAACGAGCCGAACATCTACGACTGCATTTGTGTCCGATAGTCGCACCTCCCCTAGAGAAAGAAGAGAGGATTAGGCTCTTACCTACTCATGGGAGTTGCTAGTCAGGGCTGGTCCACTAATGGATCTGAGAGTTACAACTACCTCTGCACTAGATCCCTACTTGTCCTAAACTAATTGCTGGCAAGCCTCCTCTGATTCGTCTGATAAGCACTAGCCTTCTCAGATTGATAAGAACCGAGTAGATATTCATTCGGAAAGTCCAGTATATTAATAGGGAGCCACTCTAGTGACCAGGTCCGTACTATCCTTACCAGTTATTACTGCCTAGTGCCCAAACCACTTAGAGAGTTTTTGAATAAGCAAATCCGCTGTTTACGGTTACAACAAATAGGAAAGAAGAGAAGCCGTGCGAAAGGAAATTTCTTTCTACGTCCTTTGCTTCCTCTTCTTAGCCGCTTCCAGGTAAGGAGAAAAAAGTGAACCCGGAGGAAGGTGACCTTGTTGAACAAGGATGGATAATAAGGTAACAAGTTCCACAAAAAGCCACGAGTTCCACGAGTGGGCATTTGTTCGTTGATGAATCCATATTGGAAGGCTAGAGGCATTACCTGCCTCAATTAATATGGCAATTGTTGGGAAATCCTCTTCCTATCATGTTGGGCGAAGTCCTGTGAAAGAATGCTTGGTCTTAACCATTGATTATCTTTCTTATGGTACCTTTCCAGTGCCATCATTTGGATTAATGGAGACGTCGCACCCCAGGAGCTTAACAAGGGAGTTCTCTCTTTCAGTAGTTCATCGGGAACGAAACTAATGGATACAGAGCATAAATCCAATATACTTTCGCTAGTAAACAAAGAAAACACCCTATGGCTGGGCTGATCAGAGCAAAGGTAGATAGAGTGGCCCAAGAATAATATAAAGCGGACCGAGTGCTTTAGGCGACCACTGGAAGACTGATTCGCTCTCTATGGTACTGGACAAGCAATTAGCACGAACGAACGTGTAGTATATTAGTTGGGTAGCGTAGCTCCGGGACAGATTGCACAATGTTAGACTCTCACTCTATGTCCTTTATAATCCTACTCCCGCCTTCCTTCGGGCGCCTTCGCTCTCGTTGTTTGCACCCTCCCGCTGGTTGCCTTCGCATCCTCTTACTAAACATTTACCCAATCACTTTATTACATCAGACGTGTGACGGCCCGCCCCGCACCAGTCGGCATTTCCTCCGAAAGTGCGCTATACACATGCCCGACTAGCACGGGACGGTCGCCAAAGAAAGGAAAGAAGAGAATGAACTAACAAAGAACCTGCAGAATGTCTCACAGCGCATGGAACAAAATATAATAATAATATACTTGACATAAAACAGGCGAGACAGTACATAAGCTGAAAACTAAATCATGTCTAACATGGCAGCGGAAATCCAAAATATAGCTTATGATCCAACATCATTATTACAACTTTAAAACTGTCTCTAAAGCAAAAGAAAGCAAAAGAAAGCAAAAGAAGGAGGTACACTACTAATGCCCAAGCAGTGACCTTGAACAACACAGGGAGAATATCTATATATCATACGTGGGAGCCTCCTGCTCGTCTCCGGATCAGCTACTCGTGCATACCCAACTAACCTGTCTCTAGTCTGCTCGTGAGAGCACCCAGAGTAATAAGAAGAGACATAAAACTCTGGGTCAGAAAAAAAGTCTAGTATGAGCGATAAGCAGCAAAACAAAACAATAACAGGTATAATCCAATCATACCTGAACCTGGACCTGCAACCAAAGAGTTAGCACTACATACCGTACAATACTCTAAGGTGCCACTAAACAGATGGTGTTAAGAATACGGGGGTGGGGGTGTGCATGTCATAGTGATGGCAAACAATCAAGCATAGCAACCATCCTCACATCTTTCACTCGGTGCGTAAAGCATACGATACCCGCTACTTTGGTCACCTAATTCTTTGGCCATGACGGAATCGAATCCCGTACAACTATCACAGCAAGCTCCTAATCTATCTCTCAATAGTGAACCAAGGCTACGAATATCGATAACCCCTATGCACATGTCCCGTAGCAAAGCCCAATCATGAAGTGAACTCATTGGTCCCTATCTGGATCCCGAGTAAAAACCTCCCATTTGGACTGCCTTTGCATCTCGGGTTATTGGTCTTCACTGGACCAGTTCTGCACTTTAGTTCGTAATCCATGCCTCACGTCCAAGCTTCCATCCAGTCCTGGTTCGATTCGTGACTCGTGGATCGCCCCATGACGTCAGCTCATGCTCCCTCCATTGGATCGGATCGCTGGATTTCATCGGATCGCTGGACTCCATCGGATCGCTGGATTCCATCGGATTGCTAGACTTCATCGGATCGCTAGACTTCATCGGATCGCTGGACAGAGGGCTATCCGTTTCGGATCGCAGAACAGGGGGCTATCCGTTTCGGATCACGGGACAGGGGGCTATCCGTTTTGGATCGCGGAACAGGGGGCTATCCGTTTCGGATCGCGGAACAGGGGGTTATCCGTTTCCTGCACAATTTCCTGCAACTCTTCCAGCGATTGTTTACGCCATTCGACGGCGTTTTCGACCAATCTAACACTTCTAGACAATCACAAAGCATACCATACAGTCATAGCAACAGGTATAATCATTCACAAACATCAAAACACAAATGTGATAGGATAAAACGGATCAAACATAGCCAAAATCCCATATTTTCCCTTAAGCATGTTTAAGCAAAACTAATCATAGGATTAACAAAACTTAATCTAATCAACCCAAATTTCTAACAGAGGTCTAAAATAATATTTCTAATTTTTAGAATATTTTTCCAGAATTTTATAGTGTAAGAATTCACTAATTATCACTAATCACCCTGATTAACTGTAATTAGTGTCAAAACAATGCTAACAACTCACCTTAGCCACAAATAAAACCCCAAAATTGAAATGATTCTCTGTTTGGCGCTGTTCCTAATGCAACACAGCAGCTCTAACCTTGCTTTGGTGCTACTTCTCCTTAATTTGATGTTGCTAATCCCAATCTTCAAGTTGCAAGTGATTTGAAGGTGTTTTAGAGGTTGGAGGCCATTGTTAGGGTTTCTAAGAGGTAAGTGGCAGCTAGAAAACTGAAATAGAATGAAAACCTAACTCATTTCAGCCTCCCCATAACCCTAATCCCGAAATGGGTTATGGACCCATTCACTAATCACCCTATTTGGCCCGGTTAAGCAGTTTTTCACCTTCCAAACCTTATTTCAGCCATATCTCCCAAATGGTAAGTCCGTTTTTCACATGTGACCACTCTACGGAAAGGTAAACCATCAAACGAATCTAATGGAAGTGTTTTTAAGTCAAAATTCCTTTCCAGTCAAAAGTTATGGACGAAACAAGATCAGCTAGGGGCAAAATGGTCATTTAAAAATCGGCAAAAATCATGAACATGGGAAATGACCCCAATAGTCGTTTCCCAAAACCACATGACCATACGACTTCGTATGAGAAAGAAATAAATATCCTACGATCCTCAGATGCGTAGAATGCGGGTTGTTACAAGACGTTAACGCACTTCCTTCGCTCGGAGTTGTTATTTAAAACCAAGGCCGTTGAACATATCAGACATAGAGATCCTACATAAGACACCCCTTGAATTCTAGCTACATTTACTACCGAATCAAACAATTGAGCTCGAGGTGACTAGTATACCAAGTCCCAAACTATTGAAGACGACACCTGACCGGATACGCGAACGGGTTCTTTACGGATATTTGGTTTGGTTTGGCTTTCATCCCCAGTCCATATTGGAGATAGCAAGAATAACCATGAATGCAGACTAGTTGAAATCATTTCCCCTGGACTTGGAATACTCTTTTTCTTGCCTGTCTACCTTTCTATTCAAATTCTTTTTTACTATTCTAGTCACACTTCAATAGGAAAAGCTAATCGCAACAGATACGCTCATTGATCAAAGGAAACTCCCCACTTATGAAACCCACCTACTTCCTAGCAATACTCCTTATTTGGTCTCCTTATGAGGACAGACTTTGATACCTCCGCCGAGCTTGCTATCGCCTCATATCGCTTACTGGTTGACTAATAACGTGGAACTAATAGAACTGGGCATACTTATCTAGAATTCTTATTCTGGTTGTGCCCCCCATCGATATTCTCCTCAAAATGTCTCTTCGGTTGACTATCAATCCCACTGCTACGCACTGGAACCAGCGTTCCTGGCCCCAATTAATATACTGGCCTTCCCAATGTTTATATTGGCCCTGGTCCCGTTGGTCGCCAATGTTTGTACTGGTAATTAAGATACCTCCCCAATTAATATACTAAAGGCAATTAATATACTAGCGAGGTGTGGACCCAATTAATATACTGGCGCCTTGTTCTCGCCACCTGGGTTAACGTAGATGCTTTCTCTGCCATGACTTAAAGGGTGAGAGGAATAGTCGCACCTAGGCTAGAATTTGATAGATAATTCCTCTATCTAAACTGTAAGTAATATTTCGGTAATATTACTTTGCAAACTAAGTTTCAGTCAGCACATTTTGTTGAAAATCCGTGAATGATCGAAGAGTAGATCCCAACCGAGGGCCCTCAAGGTTCAGATCCAAGCCATTATTATTCTGTGTACCGGTCTGTTTAGACAGGAGTATAATCTTTTCTTTTTATCATTTTATTTACTTCTTGAGACATTGAGACAATACTGAGCATTGATCTATTTTACGAGATTGAGACTTTATTTCTTTCCTTGTTTTAGACATCTATTTTGCTAAGTGTATCCTGTGCTGCGTACTCTGATATCCGTGATGTTATGTTGTGATGACATTTCCATTTTTGCTGCAATGATTTATATGTTCTGCTGTTATCTGAGATCTGTTATTGTTTTAATTATGTTATGCTCCTATAATTATCCTTACTTTCGTACCACGGAAGTTCGGGTCGTCACAGTTGGTATCAGAGCTAAAGGTTAACCTTAGCTACGGAGTATAGCATTTTTAGAACAATTCGTCTAGATAGAATCAGTAGTATTCTAAGACGGGTAGCTCACTAGAGATAGGATTAGTAATGTCCTAGAATGAGCACAGCAGAATAGCACATATTAATCAGTCATTACATCATTATCATCTTATCATATGTCTCTGCTTTTTAACCTTTCCTTTGAAAATTATCGTTTCTCTTAGTCTGACTCTTTCCTTGTTGATACAGACTGATTGAGAAATGAGCACCAAAGCACGTACTAGAGGACGAGGCCGAGGTGGGGCTAGGGTACCGGCTAGAGATGAGACTGCTACGGCCCAGGAACGGGAATAGGCCACTCCAGAGGTTGAGACACCACCACCACCACCTCCACGTGCTTTTGATCTAGAGACAAGGTGGCAAAGAAAATCAAGAATCTAGGGAGGATTAGAGCTCGAAGATCATATAGGAAGCGATTTGTGGCGACATGGTTATTGAAGGACCAGGCTCATATTTGGTGGGAAACGGCTATGGTTAATGGTAATGAAGCTGATGTAACTTGGAAGAAATTTAAAGAGCTATTCAATGAGAAGTTTATTCCGCCTCACAGATTTGAACGCCTTCATGATGAGTTTTCCCACCTCCGACAAGGATGTATGACTATTGCTGAGTATGTAAAGAAATTCGACGAGCTTTCCAGATATGCCCATGAGTTAGTTCAAGGCCCGCTTCAGAAAAATAAGAGATTTATCAATGGTCTGGCAAGGCGGTATCATAATAGGGTGACGGCACACATCGAGTGTCCATTTGCTAAAGTGATCGAGATGTCCTGCAGATATGAGGAGATCGATCAGAAAGGTTCTCAGCAAGATCGAGAAAATAATCAAGCCAATAATAAGAGAAAGGAGTCTAACAAGAAACTTGAGACGGGCAGCTCTTCTACCGCCAAACCCCAAGAGAAGAAAAAGAGGGATTGATCTAAGGTCAAGTATTTCAATTGCCAGAAGATGGGGCATTTTGACTATGAATGCCGAGCCCCAAAGAGACCAAGAAGGAACGAGTTTGGACCGAGTCATAGCAGTGGACAGAATCCCTATGGCCCAAAGGAATGCTTTAACTACCACAAGACTGGACACTTTATTAGAAATTGCCCTCTGCTCGAGAAATCTGAAGTGGCACATGTCTACGACGGAGCGGCTGCACTGGCTTCTTCTGAAGGGGCAGGTAAACCTTATGTTTTAGGAGGTACTCTTAACATTAAGAACATTCCTATTATAGTTTTGTTTGACACTGGTGCATTTAGAAGTTTCATATCTGATGACACGATTAAAAAGCTTAAATTGAAACCCAAAAAACTCAAAGAACCAATTAGAGCCCATAGTCCGATAGGAGGTTCACTATTCTCTACCAGTATTGTAGAGTGCCTGTTTCTTATTCCCATTTCCAACTTCCTTTTAATTTAATCATCACGAATTTCTCCGGGTATGATATCATACTTGGAATGGACTAGCTAACAAAATATGAGGCCGAGGTTATATGCGGAGAAAGAGTAGTCAGAATTAAAACCAAATTCGGAAATATGATGACTATACCATGCCTTGTCTTAGCCACAGATAGGAAAGAATTCTGGTCTTCTCTAGAAGTCACTCCTGCTTCTATTGAGGATATTCCTATCGTCAGAGACTATGCGGATGTGTTTGAAGAAGTAGACTGCTTACCTCCACACAGATAAATCGACTTTAGAATTGACTTAGTTCTGAATGCAAGGCCCGTTGTACACCCTACTCGGAGGATATTACTAAAAGAAAAAGTGGAGCTGAGCAATCAAACTAAGCTACTTTTGTGGAAGGGTCTGATCAGGCCTAGCTTCTCGAGCTGGGATGCAGCAGTGGTTTTCGTCCCAAAGTCAGACTGTAACCTTAGGCTATGTGTGGACTACCGTGACCTAAATAAGCAGACTCTGGAAAATAAATACCCACCGCCCCGTATTGATGATCTGCAAGATCGCTTGAATGGAGCACGAGTATTCTCTAGGATGGATCTAGCTACAGGTTTCCACCAATTACGCATTGCCGAGGAATGTGTGCCTTTGACAGCTTTTAGAGGACCAGATTTATTTTATTAATGGCTTGTGATGCCCTTCGGCTTATGCAATGCTCCAGCTTACTTCGTAGATCTGATGAATAGAGTCTTCTGCAATGCTCTAAATAAATTCGTGCTGGTGTTCATCGATGATATTCTAATCTTTTCTAAATCCACTGCTGAACACGAAAAGCATTTGAAAGAAGTCTTAGAGATTTTGCGAAGAAATGTGTTGAAAGCCAAATTCTCCAAGTGCATATTCTGGCAAGAAGAGGTGAAATTCCTTGGCCATATTGTATCAAAGGAAGGCATCTCAGTAGATCCATGAAAGATCTCTGCCATCCAAAGTTGGAAGCAGCCTAGCACGCCCATAGAGGTAAGAAGTTTCTAATGTCTGGCTGGCTATTATCGGAAATTCGTTAAGGATTCGAAATTATCTTGTCCATTGACGAAGCTGACTAAGAAGCATACAAAGTTCATTTGGACACCCGAATGCGAGGCAGCTTTCCAAGAGCTGAAATGGAGGTTGATCACTTCTCCTGTGTTGACCATTATTGATGGCAATCAGGATTTGAAAGTTTGGACAGACGCTTCTAGAGAAGGTAATTCTTTTCATCTAAATAAACATGTCAGAAGTGACATTTTTCTAATGTCAAATCTTATTTAACAAGTTATCCTTTTATCAGTTCAAGGTATTGGTGCAGTGCTAATGCAAAGAGACAAGGTTGTCGCATATGCTAGCCGCCAGTTAAAACCGCATGAAAAAAATTACACCACTCATGATCTTGAGCTAACAGCCATCGTATTTGCTTTAAAGATATGGAGGCACTATCTCTTGGGCGAGAAATTCGAGCTATATACTGACCACAAATCCTTAAAGTATCTATTCACCCAAAGAGATTTGAACTTAATGCAGCAGCGTTGGGTTGAATTCCTTGCACCCTATGTCCTAGACATCTTATATACTCCGGGAAAAGCCAATGTAGTGGCAGATGCACTCAGCAGGAAGAATACGGCCAGCACCAATCTTATCCTCGCCAATCTCATTATTACACCTTCCTTGATCGATGAGCTCTCTAGTCTTCAGAAGAATGATGAATTTATTCAGAGAATCAACAAAAGAGTCAAGAAAGGCAAACCCACGAGTTTCCAGATTGATGACAAAGGGGTTCTGAGGCTATTGGGCTGAATTTGTGTTCCGAGTCTTCCTGAGCCCAGAAAGGAAGTAATGGACGAATGTCACAAGTCTAAGCTCAGCATTCATTCGGGAGTAAACAAGATGTACCATGACCTCAAGCGTACATTTTGGTGGAGATCTATAAAGAGAGGCATTTCTATATATTTTGCTAGATGTCTCACCTATCAGCAAGTCAAAAGCGATCAGCAAAAGCTAGCAGGTCTGTTGCAACTGCTAGGGGTTCCAAGTTGGAAATGGAACGAAATTTCTATGGACTTTATTGATGGCTTTCCCCGGACTAGGAAAGGCAATGAAAGTATATGGGTGATTGTAGATCGCTTCACAAAGACTGCCCATTTCATCCCTGTCAAATCCAATAGAACAGCTCGAAGTTTGGCACGGGTTTATTTCAGAGAGATTGTCAGACTAAATGGAGTTCCCAGTAGCATTGTCAGTGACCGTGATCCGATATTTGATAGCAAGTTCTAGGAATCTTTCCAAGAAGAGTTGGGGACCAAGTTGAATATGAGCACCGCTTATCATCCTCTGATAGATAACCAGACTGAGAGGGTGAACCGCATATTAGAAGACTTGTTGCGAGCATGCATCCTAGATTTTGGTGGTCATAGGAAGATCATTTGCACTTGGTTGAATTCTCTTATAATAACAGCAACCAAGCAAGCTTGCAGATGTCGCCATTTGAAGCATTATATGGCAAGCCATGCATTGGATGGAAACTGGAAATTGAAAGCGAAGTTTTCTAAGTGTCAATTCTGGAGGAGGGAGGTGAGATTCTTGGGCCATGTTGTTCCAAAGAATGGTATTGCCGTGTACCCTACGAAGGTGGCTGTGGTACAAGATTGGTCTACGCCTAAGAATGCAACAGACGTAAGAAGTTTCTTGGGATAAACTGGATATTATTGTAAATTTATCCAAGACTTCTCCAAGATAGCAGCACCGTTGACTCAGTTGACCAAGAAGAATCAAGCTTTCGTTTGGGACGAAAAGTGCGAGAATGCATTTAAGAGTCTAAAGGAAAAGTTGACATGTGCACCTGTGTTAGTCATTCCTAAGGGAATGAAGAGATGACGATATACATAGATGCTTGTGGTACCGGGCTAGGTGTTGTATTGATGCAAGGAGTTAGGGTTGTAGCTTATGCAAGTCGGCAACTGAAACCACATGAGAAAAGATACCCTACCCACGATTTGGAATTAGCAGCGATCGTGTTCGCATTGAAGATGTGGAGACATTATCTCTTGGGAGGAAGATTCGAGTTCTTTACTGATCATAAATCGTTAAAGTATCTTTTCTCTCAGAGGGATTTAAATCTCCGTCAGCAAAGATGGTCAGAATTCTTAGCTTCCTATGATTTCGATATCGCATACACACCAGGAGGCATGCCAGTTTAGGGGCTATGTTTCTTGAATGGAAGCAACTGGAGTACATCGCTGGGTATGATTTCAGACCAAAGTGCGAATTGGATCCAGAAATGTTAGCAAGTTTGATGATCAGACCCACTTTGATTGAGCGAATTGGTTCCAGTCAGAGGGACGATCCTAACCTATTGGAAATCATCTCCAAGTTAGAGATGGGTACGATGAGGAGATGAACAAGTATGGGCTTGATCGAGATGGATGGCATAGAAAGAATGAGAAACTAGTTGTAACCAATGTCAATGGATTGAGAGATGAAGTGCTTAGAGAATGTCATCACTCAAAACTGACTATACATCCCAGCGGTAACAAAATGTGTAACGACCCGCATTTTTCAGCGATATAATTAATTTATTTAATTATTTAAATAATGGGTTGGTTATTTAAAATGACCAGAATTAAATAATATTGAATATTTAATTAATATAAATAATATAATAATATATTTAATTTCTGAAATAGTCAGAAATTGTGGAATTCACAAAATAGTGTGAATTGGATCATATGTGATATTTAATTCAGTTTAGAATTGAATTAGAATAACGAATATATTATTTGAATGGTAGTTTGAATGTATAATTAGATTATAATTAAAATCGAGCTTGAAATGGCGTGGCAGTTCGCTATTTGGTGATTTGAACTTCAACTGAATATACAGGGTTCATTTTAAACCGGATTTCTACGAAACAAGTAACGTTAGGAGCTGGTGACGTATATTTTTCTACTGGAAGAGAAAAATCAGGATTTCGTTTATGTTGCAAGATATGTCAAAATCAAATTTTCAAATAGTCGCTATGGAATCGTTCATCGACCGTAACAGTTTATTTG
The DNA here is from genome assembly GCA_030737875.1 of Allium sativum. Taxonomy (NCBI): domain Eukaryota; kingdom Viridiplantae; phylum Streptophyta; class Magnoliopsida; order Asparagales; family Amaryllidaceae; genus Allium; species Allium sativum. The sequence continues at coordinate 240,215,360 of CM060923.1, read as the reverse complement.
AAATAACTGCATACTAGATTCGAATTTAGATAAGGTTCTTTTGAGACGTAGTGTTAATTAAATTTTTAGAATTTTTCTGTAATTTTTAATTAATTAAATACACAACTTTTTATTTGGAGTATTTTGCACCCTATATCAATAATTTGGGGTTTCAAAATAAGAGTCAACCTACCGATATTATTATGTTTTTGAGATCGTGGCACCTCGTTGGACACAATCGTAATCTTACTTCTGTCCGTAGCAGCTCGGACATGAACGAAATGTGTAATGGGTACGCTAAACTTTAAATACTAAATAGAATAAAACAACAAACGTGGTACAAGATTTCAAAACGTATGTCGGCATCAGGTGTTATGCTTGTACTTGAGTATCTAAACTTAATCACCCAAACATAGATTGAAATGAAACTGCTTCAAATTTTAAATGGGTGAGATGCCAAACAAAGATTGTTAATAAGGTCCAAAAAAGTAACACGCATACAATCCTATACGAAATCGCTTCAGGGGAATTGATTTCCAACTTAACTGCTATAATAATTATATAATAACTTCATGCAAGATAGCAATAATTTCTTCTAATCTATTCTTAACATGCTGTACGCCGTCACCTCGTACGTATTTGCGGCAAGCAAAATCATCATGTTAACTGATTGTCTACTTCACATTAAATCAACATGCTTGATTTGCATTAACTCATATATGAAAATTCATAATCAAAATTTTAGTTCGGTTTCAAATATGAAGCATTCTTGACAGTAAACTTTATAAATTCTTAGTTCATTTGTCATCCAAATGAATTAAAGAAAGCGGAGTGATATAATGTAATAACCGGGAAATTCTGAGCCAGTTTAAAATTTTTATTTTGGCAATTCTAGCGAATTTTGATTATTTAAAATGAATTATTTTAAATAATAATCGACGAGAAATTTATTTTGAATATAATTAGAACGTATATATTATATACGTCGTCGTTAGAATATAAATATTTATATATAATTATAAAAGGAATTGAAAATGGCGCGGTAGTTCGATAATTTGATTTCAAACTTCAATTTAATGTACCGGGTGCAAAACAATCCGGATTTTAGTGAAACCAAAAATCATAGGATCTATTTGATAATATCTTTCCAACAAATCCGGAAAAATCAAAAATTCATAGCGGGAATCTAAAGATATGTCCAGTTGAAAATTCTGAATAGTCGCTATGGAATTCAGGCCCTTAAAAATGGACATTTTGCAAACGACCTCGGATTTCGACGAAACCAGTTTTGTTGGGTCCGGGATGTGAAGTTATTGCTAGGTTTCAAATTTCATAATTTTTCGAATCAGTATGTGAGCGTGGCAAAGGAAAACGCGATTGACCAGTTTCAGTTGATTTTAATCGACTGGAAAATGGCCATTTTTCTAACGGTCTCAGAATTTGACGAAATTAGTTTTGTTACGACCGTATCGTCATTACAAAGCTAGAAAATATTTTTTTGGGAATTTTTCTAGTTAGTATGTGGCCCCGGTAAATTGAAAGGTGCGTTCAAATTCAATATATAGAGTTATATTTTGATTTTGACGAAAACTGATCAAAACGGTCGAATCAGCTTACGATACATATCCCATTGTGTTTGGAATGGGGGTAATTAGCTAGGAGCGACAGGCGGTGGGTCTCGTTTCGAGGTCAAAATAAAAAAGGTACCTTTTTAAAATAATTAATATATATATATATATATATATATATATATATAATTTTCTATATCCCCCCCATCTCCCGTTCATATCTCAAAATCAAAATAAAGGAATAAAAAAAAAAACCTGAAACCGCATGTTGACCTAGCCGTCGCCCCTCTCCCTGGCGATCGCCACCTCGCCGCAGCCCACCACACCGCGTCGCCCCCTCTCTTCTCCTTCCACCATACTCCGAACCCCCCCCTCAATCGAATCCGCGTTGACCCTTCCTCCGTGACCGCGAGCTACCCGACCCCAGTTGCCATCGCGAGAAACAAGGCCACCCTTTCTCAGCTCCGCCGAAGTCAAAGTGAAGCAACCAGAAGCGCACACCCGCAAGCGTTCGTCACCCCGGATCCCTCGACACCGCAAGCACAACGGCGAACCCCCCCCCTCTCCTTTTCAAAGCGCAGAAACCCCCTCCCCTTTCCGGTCAACAGCAACATCATCCCCTTCCTCCGATAACCCAGTAAGTTTTTTTTTTATTTGAATTGCTTATATAAAACTGATTTATATAGAAATAAAATTGATTTACATAGGAAATAAAACAGATTTTTATTTGCTTATAAAAAAGATTTGATTTTTAGTTACGGTGTAAAAATATAATTTTTATATCATAGGAATAATAAAAATATGATTTTTATATAATAGAGAATATAAAAATGTAATCTTTATATATGTAGCGAAATCAAAATCTGATTTTTATTATATATATATTGAAATAAAAAGGTGATTTTTATAGTGGTGGTATAAAAATTCGATCTTTATATTAGAAGTAGATATATAAAAATATAATTTTTATATAGATAATAGCGTGATAAAAATATAATCTTTATCATATGAACACCGTTATAAAAATAGAATTTTTATCATATATATAGCAAAGTGAAAATACGATTTTGATCATTAGAATGGTTAAGGAAAAATATGGTTTTTAAATTGAAAATAAAAAATGTGATATTTATATTTGTAGTGGCTACAGACAGTGGAATGGACGAAAGGCGAGAACGGCGAAGATTTCTGCATAAGAAGAGTCGTGGCGTTTGGATTAGCTAGTCGGTGAGAACTTCTCACCTTTCAATTTAATTTTTCTAGTTATATATATACTAGGATGCAGACGGTGTTTAGTAGCACCCGACACCCGTCATCTACAGACCATGGATGGCTTGTTTGTTAAATTGTTTGGTTGTGTAGTTGGTTAGATTAATTGGTTTGAATTGAATTGTTTGGTGAAATGAAATTGATTTGATTGATGTGTGAATGGTGTGGGCCTTCACTAGACCGGGGATAAGGCTAGGCCTCGTCCCGTTTCTATTATCGTGCCGTTATGCCGCCGAAATTTTCTAAAATAAGTTAGAAAAATAAAAAATATCATTTTTATGGTGTAAATGAACTGAATAGAAATTCATGTGTTGCAATAAAATGTTTTATCGTTAAAAATATAATTTTTAACGTGAATGTGAATAAATAAAATATTCATTTACAAACCGGATGGTTTGTTTATGTACACCTATTTGAATGACATTGATTGGGACGATAACTTTTACACATCGCCCAACTGCACAAATAAAATCTGTGTTTGATTGTTTGAAACCCCACACGGGTATTGGGATGAAATTTGAAGTTCACTCATCCTGATTGATTAAATATGTCGATCGATTGATTGACAGGCTGTTATAAGCGTTGAATATCTATATTTGATGCTTATACAGTGTAGTGCACTTTGGTTGATGGTTGATTATTTTTCAATGCCATGATATACATGTGTTGTATGAAAATCCATATAATTAACTTTATATGGTAATTGATTGGGCCTCATTCCAATTTAGAAAATAAAGAATATTATAAAATAAAGGTTCATGTGTTGACAGTACTCATCCATTGAGATTGGTCATGTGTTGAACGAAATATTTTGATAATAACGACTAGTTTGAATTGATATTCAAAGGAGATTAAAGAATAAATTTAAAGAATTTATCTTGGATAAAATTAATGGGAACTTTTCCCAAAGTATAGGAATATTTGAATAAAAGAATATTCTGAATTGGAATGAGGCGTATGTTGTGTTTGTGTAACACTTTTATAATATATACGCGAGTTATTCAGAAAGACCGGGTTTATCCCATTCTGAATAACTGATTCGACGTGGTGTCGAAGATGAAGACGATGGTCGAAAACCGGAAGTCTTCACGTCGTTTGGGTGATTACTGATGATCTTGATTGGGTTGTACACCCAAGAAGATGGAAACAGTTGGTGATCGTCCAGACGTACTTGTAGATCGATGGATATGCGGGGTACTAGGTGCCTCCGGTTTCGTTCAGACCCAGAACGGACTTGTAAATGGACTGTGTGTCTGACATTGGATTTTAGTCTGTGTGATTGATTTCTATTAAATATATATCTGTTTGGCGGCGGAGAATTTATTCTCTTGCTTAACGCCCTTCTCTGAGACGTACGAGCTCAGGGGTTATATATTGATGGATATCAAACGCATGGAGTGAATTGCCTGTGTGGCATGCCTAAGTGGCAATTGATCGAGGCTTCTGTTGAAAAGCAAAGTCTTGTGGTGATGATCAAAGCACGGCCTTTGTGGCGTAGCTTTGTGTAACGTTTACTTCGCGAGTTTCACACCCGGTATGAACCAAAAACGGGAGACGGACCTCAGGGAGGGCATGCGTTTCCTTCTAGCTAAAAAGTGGCGTCAGTGGTTTTACACGCCCTGACGAGTTTGACTTATGTGGTTGTTGCTGTTGCGAGGCGCCTCGGTTTGATCGGACGATCCGGGTCCGATGGAGTCATTTAGTTGGCTCACCTACGCCCCATAGGGCGGGGAAACGCATGTTCAGGGTTTAAGTTTAATCCACATCGGTGGACTGGCCCTGACGATCCAAGGGCCCACCTGAGTCTGGGTCCTGAGGGGCGGGCTAGAGCGTCTCGAATCGGTTGAGGACTATCTTTTGCCTCGGTTCATAGATGGAAACCCAATTTCCAAATACGTGACATGTGCGGTTTTAATTGTAGAACTAGTATGGCGACATGATATATGGTACCCATGCCGCCTATGATTGATACTTATGATTTGAAGTTGTTTTATACACTATGCACTTATAATAGTATCAAATGATTTGTTTTAAACGTATCAAGCATTCTTTGGCTGTTATAAGGGAAAACCCTATCCCCCGGCTTGCGTTGCATTGTGTGATAGGACCTGGGTCTTATAACAGCTTCATTTTTCTTTATTTAGCATTGCGCTGTTTGTTTTATGCACTGGTATTCTTGGGAGGAAACCCGTTCCGTGTTATACGGCGTGGTCCCTTGATTTACCCAATGATTTAAAATAAAGATTAATAACTGTTTTAGTTCTCACACCAGTCACATGACTGACCTGGAGTTTATTGTTTTAACCTAAACTCTGGGTGCCCCTATTTTTCGACACGGGCAGCTAGTAGTTTTGGTTTTGCAGATTTATATTCACAGGATCCTGGTTTACAGCTGGAACGATATCCGGAAAGCTTTGTATCCGTATATCTTCTTCTAGTTGTGTATTGTATTATTTTCCGCTGCTATGTATTTAAATGTAATTTAAATCTCTGATATTTCTGTGTAATATTTATTCATTTATACTCTGTATATTCTTGTAATCTGATGCATTGTTGTAATATACAATGAAATGTTCTTCTCGTCTGCGTTCTATTTTGTCGTGTTCTCAAAACAATTCGTTCTTTCTCTTCTCGTCGGAGACCGGGGAAGTTCGGGTCGTTTCATATAACTGAGAGGAGTAATAAAATAGCATACTAGTCTACCTCGTTCATTTTACGCCATCATCACTTTGAAATTTATAACACTGTACTTCCTCCTTTCTTCTCAAAAGCCAGGCCTATGTGCCTAAACCATCTCCTCTAGTAAAACTGTATATTAGTACCCTATCTATGGCATTGAATTGTCATTCACCTAAACGCAGACCTGTTGTATAATCAAACCGCAAACTGTGCTAATCAGTTTTCTTCATGCCTAAGGAAGAACGTACAGACAACAATTTAGTCACCCTACCATACATATGCTGTCATACAAAAGCACAAGTATACTCACCATAACGATACAGTAACGTAGGAAATGTTAACTAGCTATAGCTAAAGAACATGGTAAAACAAAAATAAAAGAGAAGGATCAAATTAAAGCGGAAAACCCATACAAGCCATTACTATGTCTGCAAACGTAGCTTCTGGGCACCTAGCTTGAATTGTCACTTGCATTATCAGCCATAGTTGTTTATCCGCTATGAATACACGAGAACTCGGCTGGTTCTTCTTCAGGAAAACTTCAATTTAACCCAAAGCTTTTCAATGGCTTTCGGAAATAGGGAGAATAAAATACTGGGACTGTTATACTTAAGTTTTAAGTGACGCAGTGGTCTGCTATGCTTCCTCATGGAAACTGGACTGCCGCGATCTGCGAGAGAGAGGGTTCCGTGTTGAACTCCGGCGTACTGATGTGGAGCTTTTGATGTGGTTTAGGCTGATGATCATGATATTTTATCCTGAAACCGTGACGAGGAGGAGTTGATCGGGTGTTGAAGGGGATGTGAAAATGGTGTAAAGTATGGAAACAAGCATGCACATTTTTTGGGATTTACAATGATCATAGTCGCTCAAAAAAATGGAAGCTCAGGAACACTGCGGTTGACGCAAATTTTGGAGAGGTTGAAGAAATGATTTTCAGTAATTTCAAGTTGTGTATTTTTACAAAGCAAAGGGAAACGGATGGCGATCTCATTATTGAGGACGGTGGACCAATGTGATTTAAGTAGAATAAATGGGCGGTGAGGGAAATTGGGTGATGCATGGCACGGGAATGGTAAACAAGAGGAAGTGGATGTGTCATTTAACAAGAACGGGTGTCAATGGGCTCTTGAATAGGCAAGTGGGCCGAGAAGTAGTAGAGGATGGAAATGTGTTTATTTGGAAGGAGGAGATGCATAGTGTGCAGACCGGGTTAGAAAATAAATGAGTGGTTGGGCCAGTCTCTGAAGGACCCAGATCGACGAGCCGTCATCACATTAGGATCGTATGATCAAAGGCGAACCGGTCTGGCGCAGTTTGGAATTCATTACGAATTATGGCAGAATTAAACGCCTGAACTAATAGATCAACTGACGTTAATCGTTATTCAATGATGCATGACCAAGGTGAGTAAATCTCACTAACTCTGCTCAATTTATATTTTCATAAAATATTTTTAGAATTCATAAATAATGGTTGTTTGCTGTGTGTTGGCTGTTTGGTTGAACTGCTAGTCAGTTGATTGAAAGTATAGATAATGACATAGATATAAATCATTAATTAAATATTGATTCTGTTTAGCAGAATACCTCATAGGGAAATGAAATTATGTTAATTTTATTGTTTAACATCTGTGGATGCAGGGAAACAAGTCAAAGGGACCCAACTGGGTTCCTCAACATTTATTTTACTATTTTCCATATATTTTGTTATATGATGTAATATGAAATCTGTTGTTGATTTTGTATGGTTGAATGATACCGATCATTGTTATATGGTATGTTAAATACCATAAGGAATACTGGCATGATAGAAAAGGAAATTTTCAATGTTATATTGAAAAAAGAAATATTTATAAAATCAAAAGATTTTATAAAAAGAAAACTATTTATTTAGAAAATAAATAGATTAAAAGGGATATTTATTTGTTAATCAAATAGATAAAATTGAAGGGATATTTACTTGGAAAATAAATAGAATAGAAAGAGGAAATATGTGAAATAAATAGAAAGCGAAATAGTTAGGTTATAAAAGGAATTGCTTATAAAATCAATAGATTTTATATAAAAAGGAAATATTTTATAAATAAATAGGATTATCGAAAAGGGGTTTATTTGGTAAACAAATAGATTTTAGAAGAAATAGTTGAAAGGTGACTAGAATTGTATAAAAGAATAATTTTACATATGAAAGATTTAGACCCGTGCTTCGCACACGGGTATAATATGATATGGATTTAAAGCAAAGATTTTAAATAGAATCTATTCTAACAGATAGATTGAGAAGATAAATTTGTAAATAATATTTTATAAATTAAATGAAATATTTATCATTGTATAAATAGAATATATAAGTCAGGACTTATATAGAGAAGTAGAATCGATTTCAACATTGATATTTGAAACTGAATAAACGTAGAGTTAATCAAAGAAGTTAATCGGTTAGAGTTAATCAATTAGAGTTAATTAGATAGAGTTAATCGAATTAGAATTAACTGAATATTAGTTATTCAATTACAGTTGATCGAATGTAGTTATTTGAGATAGAGTTAGTCAAATATAGTTATTCAGGATGATTTGCCATTTCGTACGACTGCTAGCGTGATTCGCAGGGCTACAGATAGCCTGCGGCGGTCGGATGTTTCCTGAGGGAATCAGGCGTAACCATCGTGATCGCTGCGATCTAGAGTCAAGTGAATGGAGTTAAATCGAATATTAGCCATTCGAAATAAAGTTAAAACAGACATAGTTAATCGAAAATAAATTAATCGAATATTAGTTATAAGATAAGTGAGTTAAATAATTTGAGTTAAATAAATTGAGTTAATCAGGTAAGTTAATCAAGTTGAGTTAATCGAGTTGAGTTAGCCAAAATGAGTTAATTCAAAGGAGTTAATCGAATATAGTTTATTCGAAAGGAGATTTATCGAATGTAAATCATTCGTAGAATGTTGATCGAATGTAAATCATTCGAAGAGAGATTATCGAATATAGCTATGCGAAGAAAGAGTTATCGAATATAGTTTATTCGAAAAGGAGTTATCGGATAGAGATTATTCGAAAAAGAGAATTATACATTGAATTCGATTATATCGAATTCGGGAAAGTACTATTTACTTTCCGTCTTTAAATCAAGATGTATATTATTATTCAATTAGTTATTTGTTATTTATTCAAAATAAGGAATAAGTATTTTATTTAAGTTATTTTATTTTGAAAGCATGGAATTATAACACCATCATTATAATCAAATGATTCGGTAAAAGAAGTAGACTCATAAATAGAATCTGAGTTACGTAAGGAAGTGTTAAAGATTTGAAAGGTGAACTTTGTCTATTTTGAGGTTAGGAATGTTGTTCAGTTAAGGTCTGAGAGGTAATTATACCCCAACTTGATTGACTTCGTTTATAACTAAGGAATGGTTAAGGTTCGATAGTGAGCATTGATTAAGTGAACATAGATAATGAGTATAGTGGCTTGAATTGGCTTAGTGGAATTTTATTTAAACATCTGTTTAAATCAAGCGAATAAATTTTGGAAACATTTTCCAAATATAATCAGAGATATTTTCTAATCATAGAAAATGAAATGTTGATGAGAAAGAATACTGGAATAACAGAGACGCGTGAAACAGAGATGGAAATGTTTTCCAATATTTTGATGATGTATATTTTCTAAATTTAGAAAATAAGAATTTACAAATATATAGAAATGGTGAAATGGATAAATTAAAGATAATTTAATAGAAAAAGATAAATGTTGAATGATGATTGGTCGATAGAATTTCCATCTGGAAATAATATCGTTGTTTGCACACCTGTTTTTCTTTTATAGTTAAATCACCGACTATCGAAGTTTTTGACCATTTTTCCGTCGTCAATACGGAGAGACCGGGATCAGATTCATTATCTGAAAACCACTCTGTATGGACGTTAGCGTTGTGATCAAATACGGTGAAGATAATTGAAGACGGAGTTATGCAAGGGCTATCCTGTTTACAGAATAGTGCCTTCGATTTGTCCAATCCCAGGACAAACGTAAGTGGACGAATGTCTGACAGAGTGTATCTAACGGATCGCGTAAGTTGATCTCTTCAAATGTATTTACGTTTGGTGGCAGAGGAATTCGTTTCTCTTAGCTTATACCCGTGGTATTTTTGGGGAAATCAATTTGTGATATGACGGGTATGACGTTGTGGCATTCAAAGTAAATGAATGTATGATTCGTCAAAGATACATTCTGACCTCAAGCCTCATCAACCGGGAAATGACAGAAATCGGGCAGGCAGCAGGACTAAGTGGGTCGCTCCCATTAGGGGGTATATCACCTATCTAGTGGAAATCCATTTCATTCTTTTATCCCTTATCGATGTTGTCCCTTTTCGGGAAACGGTGGGTAGCTCCCAACCGTTGGTGGTATACATTCGATACACTCAAGCGAAATGAGTGGTCGGTCATGTGTGGGCCGGGTTGCAAAACGTTCTTGTTGAACCCAGTGCATTCGTCTCTAGAGATACACTATCGGCAGCTGGTCCCATACCTTATCATAGATGGAATCCAATCTCCAATAAGCGCCCGCGGTTTTGTTTGTATACTATATATGTGGAACGTGAGATGCAAGCGTTCTGCTAGATTGTTAATCACTTGGGATTAGACATTATTATAATATCAAGAGAAGTATTGATTTCGAAAGTGTTTTGGGTTATCGTAAGGTAAAAACCTTCCATGTTTATGTGTGGATTGGTCTTACGATTATCTTTTCTTTTGAAAAGGGTTTTGAAAAGTCAAACCAAATGATTTGAGTTTACTCACACCAGTCCCATGACTGACCCAGAGTTTATTTTGTTTTGTTTTACCCGGAACTCTTGGGTGCCCAAATTTGTACGAGCAGTCAAGTAGTTCAGGTCTTTACAGATATGCTTGGGGGAGCTTGTAGCAGGAGGCTTCAGGATTATATAGCTATTGTTATTTCCGCTATGTGTAAGTGTTGTACTCTGATAATGTTATTATACTGTTTTATTGCAAAGTTATGTTATGTATTATATTTTATTCGTTCCACTTTGAGATTCATATTACTCTGATTCTGTATAGTAGTGATCTTCTTCTTCTTCTATTCTAATTTTCTATCTTATCTATTCTCACCCTCTAACTTCTTTCTATAACTGATCAGGTATTTCCGATATCTGAATAGTCAACATGGTAGTTTTGTGTTGATTTTCGGAGTCGAAAATCCCAGTTCGTTACAGTGGTATCAGAGCTGAAGGTTAAGTGATTACCTTGGCTCCGTGGCGTGACTCAGTTGAGATAGGGTTAATAATACCCTAGATTGAGTCTGAGTGTATATATACGAGTGAACATATTTGTAGATTTTATAAAAATTGTTTTATATTGTAGAGATTTATTTGTTGAGTTGTTTGTGAATTCTAGTCGATCAGTTTGATCCACCGTATCAGTAGAAGTTTCTAAACACTCGAATAAGATGAACCGACACAGTATGTTTTGAAAGAGGGTAAATGAAATAATTTTACCCAAATTATATTTGTATATAAAAGAAAATATTTATATTTGAAGTATTATAGTATATGTGATGTGTTGATTGATTGTTATTGAAATGGTTATGTAAATAACCAATTGGAGTTCGTATAATATGGAATCAGATCAATTAAATCTGAATTTAAATCAAGATTGAAATTAAAACCTTGTAAAATTGAATAAGTGTTTATAAATGGACGTGGATTAACTATATGAGAAATTTAAAATCCTATGAGATTTTAAATTGTTTACAAGTATCGTGAATGATATTTTGAAAAAGATTTCAAAAATGAAAGTGTTTAAATATGGTTTTGATAAGTGATATAGTATTGAACTCACTTCGATAGCTGAGAAATAACTCTGATGATACTGGCCACATCATCGGTGTTCATTTTCGAGTTCTAAGTGACAGATTACTACCAAATATTTTGTGTTGGATTGTTTTAAAGGAAATAAGTTGTTTGAAATCCAAAAAGAATATTTGGTTTTAGAAAAGCTAAGCTGTTTAAAAACCCCCAGAAAAAGACTGTTTGAATTAAAACAAATTTAAAGAAAATTGGCGAAAGCAAATTGAAATTGAATTAAGACCAGTAAGGGGAAATTGAATTGAAATAGAACGATATCATTGGATTTGTGAGTTATGAATTTGTTTAAGTATATCGGACGGGTAAGTAAGAGTTGAAATTGGTAATGGAATTTGGGATTGAGAATGAGATTTGGTTTGAAAATAGGATGATTGGATTTGAGAACAGATGATTGGAATGACTTTGGTATATGATGAATTGGTAGCAGTATGAAAAGATTTAATGATATGCCGACAAAAAAGTGCACGGTTATTTTTATGGATTTGGTGATTTATGGGCTGATTTGGCAAGCCGCTTGACTTTTTGATTTTCTTTTTGAAAGTAAAGAGCCTAAAGAGGCGAGTTGGGGTTTGAACTATTGATTGTTACAAAGGAGGTGCTGGCGAAATTTTCCGAAAATTTAAGGTGTTAGAAAATCTTCAGGATTTTTGAAAATTTTCGTTAGTAAGAATAAATTAATATTTTAATTGAAATAAATTAGTTCAGTTGAAACTGAAGTTAAAAGTGAACGAATAGTTTTTAAACCAGTTAATAGGGTCTGTCTTCTACCTTAGCAATTTCGGGGACGAAATTATTTTAAGGGGGGAAGAATGTAACGACCTGCATTTTTCAGCGATATAATTAATTTATTTAATTATTTAAATAATGGTTTGGTTATTTAAAATGACCAGAATTAAATAATATTGAATATTTAATTAATATAAATAATATAATAATATATTTAATTTCTGAAATAGTCAGAAATTGTGGAATTCACAAAATAGTGTGAATTGGATCACCTGTGATATTTAATTCAGTTTAGAATTGAATTAGAATAACGAATATATTATTTGAACAGTAGTTTGAATGTATAATTATATTATAATTAAAATCGAGCTTGAAATGGCGCGGCAGTTCTTTATTTGGCGATTTGAACTTCAATTGAATGTACAGGGTTCGTTTTAAACCGAATTTCTGTGAAACAAGTAACGTTAGGAGCTGGAGAAGTATATTTTTCTAGTGGAAGAGAAAATTCAGGATTTCGTCGTATATGTTGCAAGATATGTCCAAATCAAATTTTCAAATAGTCGCTATGGAATCGTTCATCGACCGTAACAGTTTATTTAAAATAACTGCATACTGGATTCGAATTTAGACAAGGTTCTTTTGAGACGTAGTGTTAATTTAATTTTTAGAATTTTTCTGTAAATTTTAATTAATTAAATACGCAACTTTTTATTTGGAGTATTTTGCACCCTATATCAATAATTTGGGGTTTCAAAATATGAGTCAACCTACCGATATTATTATATTTTTGAGATCGTGGCACCTCGTTGGACACAACCGTAATCTTACTTCTGTCCGTAGCAGCCCGGACATGAACAAAATGGGTAATGGGTACGCTAAACTTTAAATACTAAATAGAATAAAACAACAAACGTGGTACAAGATTTCAAAACGTATGTCGGCATTAGGTGTTATGCTTGTACTTGAGTATCTAAACTTAGTCACCCAAACATCGATTGAAATGAAACTGCTTCAAATTTTAAATGGGTGAGATGCCAAACAAAGATTGTTAAATAGGGTCGAAAAAAGTAACACACATACAATCCTATACGAGACCGCTTCAGGGTAATTGATTTCCAACTTAACTGCTATAATAATTATATAATAACTTCATGCAGGATAGCAGTAATTTCTTCTAATCTAATCTTAACACGCTATACACCGTCACCTCATATGTATTTGCGGCAAGCAAAATCATCATGTTAACAGATGGTCTACTTCACATTAAATCAACATGCTTGTTTTGCATTAACTCATATATGAAAATTCATAATCAAAATTTTAGTTCGGTTTCAAATATGAAGCATTCTTGACAGTAAAATTTATAAATTCTTAGTTCATTAGTCATCCAAATGAATTAAAGAAAGCGGAGTGGTATAACTGAGGGGAGTAATAAAATATCATACTAGTCTGCCTCATTCATTTTACGTCATCATCACTTTGAAATTTATAACACTGTACTTCCTCCTTTCTTTTCTAAAGCCAGGCCTATGTGCCTAAACCATCTCCTCTAGTAAAACTGTATACTAGTACCCTATCTATGGCATTGAATTGTCATTCACCTAAACGCAGAACTGTATAATCAAATCGCAAACTGTGCTGATCAGTTTTCTTCATGCCTAAGGAAGAACTTACAGGCAACAATTTAGTCACCCTACCATACATATGCTGTCAGACTAAAGCACAAGTATACTCACCATAATGATACAGTAACCTAGGAAATGTTAACTAGCTATAGCTATAGCACATGGTGAAACAAAAATAAAAGAGAAAGATCAAATCAAAGCTGAAAACCCATACAAGCCATTACTCTGTCTGCGAACCTAGCTTCTGGGCTCCTAGCTTGAATTGTCACTTGCATTATTAGCCACTGTATATACGTGAGGCCCAAGTTGTTTATCCGCTATAAATACACGAGATCTCGGCTGGTTCTTCTTCAGGAAAACTTCAATTTAACCCAAAGCTTTTCAATGGATTTCGGAAATAGGGAGAATAAAATACTGGGACTGATATACTTAAGTTTTAAGTGATGTCGTGGTCTGCTGTGCTTCCTCGTGGAAACTGGACTGCCGCGATCTGCGAGAGAGAGGGTTCTGTGTTGAACTCCGGCGTACTGATGTGGAGCTTTTGATGTGGTTTAGGCTGGTGATCATGATGTTTTATCCTGAAACCGCGACGAGGAGGAGTTGATCGGGTGTTGAAGGGGACGTGAAAATGGTGTAAAGTATGGAAACAAGCATGCACATTTTTTGGGATTTACAATGATCATAGTAGCTCAAAAAAACTGGAAGCTCAGGAACACTGCGGTTGACGCAAATTTTGGAGAGGTTGAAGAAATGATTTTCAGTAATTTCAAGTTGTGTATTTTTACAAAGCGAAGGGAAAGGGACGACGGTCCCATTATTGAGGACAGTGGACCAATGTGATTTAAGTAGAATAAATGGGTAGTGAGGGAAATTGGGTGATGCATGGCACGGGAATGGTAAACAGGAGGAAGCGGATGTGTCGTTTAACAAGAACGGGTGTCAATGGGCTCTTGAATAGGCAAGTGGGCCGAGAAGTAGTAGAGGACGGAAATGTGTTTATCTGGAAGGAGGAGATGCATAGTGTGCGGACCGGGTTAGAAAATAAATAAGTGGTTGGGCCAGTTCTGAAGGACCCAGATCGATGAGCCGTCTATCATGTTAGGATCGTATGATCACAAGCGAACCGGTCTGGCGCAATTTGGAGTTCGTTACGAATTATGGCAGAATTAAACGCCTGAACTAATAGATCAACTGACGTTAATCGTTATTCAACGATTCATGACCAAGGTGACTAAATCTCACTGACTCTGCTCAATTTATATTTTCATAAAATATTTTTAGAATTCATAAATAATGGTTGTTTGCTGTGTGGGCTGTTTGGTTAAACTGCTAGTCAGTTTATTGAAAGTATAGATAACGACATAGATATAAATCGTTAATCAAATACCCAACGCCCATGTGGGGTTTTCAAACAATCAAACACAGGTTTTATTTGTGCAATTGGGCGATGTGTTAAATTTATCGTCCCAATCCATATCAGTCAAATGTGTATACATAAACAAATCGTCCGATTTGTTTATAAATGTTTATTTTATATACACGTTAAAAACTATATTTTTAACCATAAAATAATTTATTCCATTACACGTCACACAATCAATTTTCACACCACAAACAACAAACAAACAAGTCGTCCATGGTCTGTGGACAATGGGTGTCGGGTGCTGCTAAGCACCATCTGCATCCTAGTATATATTTCAACTAAAAAACAAATTAAAAGTAGAAGTTCTCACCTTGGGGATCCACTCCGTCATTCTTTATTTCTGAACGGTTTGGATTTTCCC
The DNA here is from genome assembly GCA_030737875.1 of Allium sativum. Classification (NCBI taxonomy): domain Eukaryota; kingdom Viridiplantae; phylum Streptophyta; class Magnoliopsida; order Asparagales; family Amaryllidaceae; genus Allium; species Allium sativum. Next base: position 240,199,835 of record CM060923.1, on the reverse strand, counting down.
GACATTCCAACTCAACCATTTCACGCTGTTCACAATAAAAATCACATTTTTATTCTTGTACTGTTCAAATAAAAATTATATTTTTTATTCACTACTTATATAAAAATCATATTTTTATTATCTCTATAATATAAAAATCATATTTTTATTATCTCTATAATATAAAAATCATATTTTTATTATCACTGTAGTATAAAAATCATATTTTTATCGCTACTTTCCAATAAAAAATATATTTTTCTTTGCTTGAAAATCATAACTTTTCTAATTAATAATCAAATCTTTTCACTTATAAATTTTTTATCTTTTCCTATGATGAAAATCATGTCTTTTCTATGAACAAAATTATATTTTTATGCTTCTAAAAATCATAACCTTTCTCATATAAAAATCAAAGCTTCTTTATACCCTAACTATATAAATAAAAATCAGTTTTTATACTTAAGAAAAATCAGTTTTTATTTAAGAAAAATCAGTTTTTTTCTTAATAAAATAAATGAACTTTAAGTAAATAAAAAAATCGAATTTTATAAAAAAAGGTTATAAAACTTACTGTAATCTGAGGAGGGGGTCTTCCTTGTGCTGACGTCGGATTGGTGGAGGAGGGGTGTGCTCGCTGAGGTGGCGCCGGAGTTTGGCGGTCACGGTGGTGGGTCGAAGGTGTTAGCGGCGGTCCAGGGTTTTGAAATTGGGGATGGGATTAGGGTTTGTTGGACGGAGGAGATAGAGGAGAGGCGGAGGGGGGTCATCATAGGGCTGGGGAGGTGGGCGGTGGCCTGGTGGTGGGCGGCGAAGTCCGGCGACGGGGAGGGAAGTGGGGCGACGGGTTTTTCTGTGGGAACGGGTTTTTGGTTTTATTTTTCTGAAAGGGACGTTGACTTCCAAGAAGAAAAAGGAGGGGTGTATTATATAATTATATTATTTTATTTTTAATTCCAAAAAAAGTAACTTTTCTATACGAACCCCAAATCAAACCCACTGACTGTCGTCCATAGCTAATTACCCCCATTCCGAACACAATGGGATATGCTTGGTAAGCCAATTCGATCGTTACTATCAGTTTCCGTTCAAATTAAAATTTAAATCTATATATTCAATTTTAAATGTACATTTCAATTTACCGAGGCGACATATTGACTCTAAAAATTCCCAAAAAATATTTTCTAGATTCGTATTGACGATACGATCCTAACAAAACTAATTTCGTCAAATTCTGAGATCGTTTGAAAAATGACCATTTTCTGGTCGATCGAAATTGATTGAAACTGTCAAAACACGTTTTCTTTTGCCATGCTCACATATTGAATCAGAAAATTACGAATTTTGGAATCTAGCAATAATTTGACATCCCGGATCCAACAAAAGTGGTTTCGTCGAAAATAGAGGTGGTTTGCAAAATTTCCATTTTAAAGGGCCAGAATTCCATAGTGACTATTCAGAATTTTCAATTGGGCATAACTTTTTATTCCCGCTATGAAATTCAATTTTTCGGATTCGTTGGAAAGATATTCTCAATTAGATTCTAATGTTTTTGGTTTTGCCAAAATTCGGTTTATTTTGAATCCTGTACATTCATTTGAAATTCGAAATCGAATTTTAAAACTACCGCGCCATTTTCAATTCCTTTTATAATTATAACTAATTATTTATATTCTAACGACGATTCAAATAAATATATACGTTCTAATTCTATTTAAAATATATTTATCGTCGTTATTATTTAAAATAATTCATTTTAAATATTCAAAATCCACTAAAATTGCCAAATAAATTTTTTTAAATTGGTTCAGATTTCCGGGTTATTGCAATCTCCCCCACTTAAAACTTTTCATCCCCGAAAAGGAACGACGTTAAAAGTTGTTTTACTAATCAACTCAACTTTCAGTTTTTTTTTTTCTTTTCAATATGGCTTAAGTTCTTCAACTTTTATGTTTCTAAGAACTTTTCAAATTTTCAAAAATTTAGCTAACACCTTAAATTTTCGTAAAATTTCGCCATAACCTCCCCTGCACGGGAGCATCGGGAAAATCCCGAATTGCCATACAGGCCTCTCCAATCCAAAAAGAAAAAGAAATAGCCAATCGGCTCATAAAATCATCCAAAACCAAAGAAATACAAAAACATGTACCTATTTGTTGGGCAAACAATTTTGTTCCTCTGCTCTAGCCTCCTTGCTATGACCTGTTCAATGTAAGTACATGTATATGCATGCAAATGCGACTAATTTTCAATACAACTCACTATTTGGTTCAATTTGGCCAAATGGTTCAAATTTTAATTAATCAACCAATAATCGAACAACACAATCAGAAATCAATTAGTTGATTAGCTTTTCAAATTCATAGCTTTGATACATAGTCAAAAAATCACATTTTTGTGCCAAATCACAACAATAGACCCAATCTAATTTTGGTTCTCACACCAGTCAATTGGAATCATATAGAAATCCCACTTTCGTCACTCGAACATAAATTCTGATGACGAGTACTCAATCATCAGAATCATCTTCGGGCCACTAGAGTATGATTCTATATCTATCCAGTATATTAAAACTTCGAATGCACGCGGATCAGACATATACACAAAATCTTTATATACTGGATTGTCCAAATTCAATACAAATATATATTCAAATACGCTGAATAAGGTTTAAATTTTCAAAACAAAATTCGTCTTCATTTCTATTTTCAAAATATCACTCTTCACACTCGTTCTAGGATACTACTGATCCTATCTCCAACTAGTCATTCTCATTGGATATTACTAGTCCAATCTCTGATGAATTCTTTCATTTGGTTCTAATGTGTCTTGTTCTCGAGCTTTGTAAACCAAAGCTCTGATACCACGATGTTATGACCCCAACTTCCCCGGTAAGGAAAGCCCGGATTGAGTTGAGGACAAGACGAATCAGGACACAAACAGAAGAACATTTCATTGTTTATTACAACAATTTCATCAAAATACAAGAATATACAGAGTATGAATAAATATTACACATCACAAATTATCAGATATTACAATACATTACATAGCAGCAGAAAATAATACAATACACAACTGGAAGTAATACACAGATACAGAGCTTTCCGAATATCACTTCAGCTGTAAATCAGGATCCTGTGAATATAAATCTGCAAAACCAAAACTACTAGCTGCCCGTGTGGAAAAAGGGGCATTCAGAGTTTAGGTTAAAACAATAAACTCCAGGTCAGTATTGTGACTGGTGTGAGAACTAAAACAGTTATTAATCTTTATTTTAAAGTTAGGTAAATCCAGGGACCACGCCGTATAACACGGAACGGGTTTCCTTTCAAGAATACCAGTGCATAAAACAACATCACAATGCTAAATAAAGAACAACGAAGCTATTATAAGACCCAGGTCCCATCACATAATGCAACACAAGCTGGAGGATAGCGTTTTATCTTATAATAGCCAAAGAATGCTTGATACGTTAAAACAATTCATTTAATACTATTATAAGTGCATAGTGTATAAAACAACTTCAAATATAAATGTATCAATCCTAGGTGGCATGGGTACCATATATCATGTCACCAATACTAGGCTCTACAATCAAAACTGCAAATGTCACGTATTTGGAAGTTGGATTTCCGTCTGTGAACCAAGGCAAGGGATCGTCTTAACCACTTCGAGACGCTCTTGCCTGCCTCTCAGGTCAGAGCTCGAGTGACCTTTGGATCATCAGGGCCGGTCCACCGATGTGGATTAAAATGCCTGAACATTGCGTTTCCCCGCCCTATGGGGCGTCAATGAGCCAAATGACTCCATCTGCCCCGGATCGACCGATATATCCGAGGCGCCTCGCATTCCAACAACCAGTAAGTCAAACTCGTCAGGCGTGTAAAACCATCGATGCCACTTCTAGCTAGAAAGAAACGCATGTCCTCCCTGAGGTCCTCTCCCGTTTTTGGTTCACACAGGGGTGTGAGGCTCGCGAAATAATGCTGCACAAAGCGATGCCACATAGGCGGTGCTTTGATCATCAACCATAAGACTCTGCATTTCAACAGAAGCCTTGATCATTTGCATCTCAGCATGCCACATAGGCAAACCACTCCATGCAACCGATATCCATCAATCACACAGAATGATATCCAATGTCAGACACAGAGTCCATTTACAAGTCCGTTCTGGGTCTGAACGAAACCGGAGGCACCTTGTACCTCGCATATCCATTGATCTCCAAGTACGTCTGGACGATTACCAACTTATTCCCTCCTTTTGGGTGTACGGCCCAATAAAGATCATCAGGAATCATCCAAACGATGTGAAGGCCTCCGGCCTTCAACCACCGTCTTCATCTTCGACTTATCGTCGTATCAGTTATTCAGAATGGGATAAACCCGGTCTTTCCGAGTAACTTGCGTATATTATAAACAAGTGCTACACCAACACAACATATGCCTCATTCAATTCAGAACATTCTTTTATTCAAATATTCACATCTTTAGGGAAAGGTTCCCATTAATTTTATCAAAGATAAATTCTTTAAATTTATTCTTTAATCTTCTTTTGAATATCAATTCAAACCAAATTATGGTTTGTCCAAAATAGTGAGATTAACGAACCTTACCGAAGTAATCATTTGTTTTAAATTTCCCAATCCCAACCTATTCATCCCATGAAGTAAAACTGATAATACTTCATATCTAACACCACGGTGTTATCGGTAATTCATTTACCATTTCACGTTCAAATCTAATTAAAGATTTAACTATCGCTTGTAGCAAAATAGGTGATACTCTATTCCCGATCATTTCAATCTAATTAAAGATTCATTAAAACTCCACTTGGTTTTTAATAATCTGAAAAATCAATATTAATGATTGTTTAACTAGGGAAATCATATCCTGTCTTTAATTGAGTTAAAGAACCAATGTAATTTAAAACACGGTTCGCGATAAACCCAAAATCACATTCCATTCTATCATTCTCTAACCGTAATTTAGCAAGTGAACAATCCCCTAAGTAATAACCCCGAAGGCTAAAACCAACATCAGATCAATACCCAGGAAACCATTCAACTTAACTAATCTTCAGTTTGTTTCAGATTTTCTTATCTCCGTTGGGTCTAAAAACAGTATTATTAAAGATACTGTTCACGACAACCCAAAATCACATTCCATTTACAATGGAATCTTCATGGAAAACAAATCGATATATATAATCGATATAAACTTCCATATCCGACTAATAATATAAATGGAATAACGACAAAGCCTTTTATATTCCAGATATATTAGTTGTCTTCCTCCACAGTAATCCACTTCGATTATTACCAAATCGAATTTCGCTCCATTCCAATTTAGTTTATTAAATTGGAAAACTTTACTTTGCAAAATCTCCTTTAAATCTTAACAGAAGATTTATAAATTTCAAATCACATTTCACTGTAAATCGGGTTAAAGAACGAATGTCGTTAAAACACAGTTCACAACAAACCCAATTCACATCCCATTAATTATCGGGTTAAAGAACAAGTGTTATTTAAAACATCGTTCACGATAAACCCAAATCCCATTTGATATTAAATACAAGGCTCTGGATAGAAAATATATTGGCATATATTCAATATCAAATACTATAACCAACAAATATTGTATTGGAGATAACGATATAAATATATCTTTCAAATTTCCATAACAATATCTGTATAATCATGAAATCCCACATTGAAATATTTCGAAGACAATTTCGATTCAAATCCATTCTAATTTATATATTGGAAATTCTGGTTATTTTTAAAACCATTTCAAATCCAATTTATTTATTTTAAAAATAAATGGATTATAATTCTAGTTCAAAACTAGTTCATTTCGATAAAAATCTATTTTTATCTTCTCAAATATGGAATTATTCATCCCAATTCTTTCCAAATCATTTCTTATGATTTTACACTAATTATTGATATTTTTAATAATTTTATCAAGGCCCGTACAGTCGATTTCCATTAACGGCCATCGAATTGCACTTACAACGACCTTTTCGAAATATGATTTGGACATAATTCCAAATCCAACCGTTAGATTTCAAATCTCTAATATTCGTTAGAATGCTCTTTTCGATATGAACCCAACGGTTCCTGTTTTAGGCGAATCCGACGGTTGGATCTTCCGTAATTTCCGTTCGAAGTCAACGGTCGAAATTCGCGAACTGCCGCTGCGCGGCGCGTTCTATTCAGGCCATTATATTATATATAATATAAATAATATATATAATATATATTTCGTCGATTTCCTTTTAAAACGTAATTTATAAATCGTTTTAAATTCGTTTTCAAAAGCGACTTCCACTTCATATTCAATTTCAAATCAAAATTGAATATTCCATATCATCAATATATAAATGATAATATTTTCAAAACATTATATTTTGAAATCACTTCCTTCTCTATATTCATTATGAAAATGAACATAGTCGATATAAATATCGTTTGCGTCAAAATGGCGCATATCTAATCGACACGACTTTATATATTTCAATAACTTCGTTATTCTATTCAACAAATAAATATTTTCTTCAACAAATGAATATATATATTTATTAACACATGAATATTTATTAATTCCTACTTACAATAAAAATGTGAATTCTATTGTATAAAATATTTCTTTCACACATGAATATTTTCAACACATGAATTTTCTTTCATTCAACACATGAATATATATTTCATTCAACACATGAATTTTTTTTTATTCAACACATGAATATATATTTTATTCAACACATGAATTTTCTTTTTATTCTAAAATATTCTGTATCTTCCAAATTGGAATGGGGCCCAATCAAATACCATATAATGTTACTTATATGGGTTCCATACGACACATGTATATAATAACAACGATAAATAATCAACCATTATCCAGAGTGCACCACACAACTGCATAAGCATTAAATATAAATAATTAACGCTTATAACAGCCTGTCTGTAACGACCAGAGGATTTTCGGCCCCGAAAATCGACATAAATACCTTTACTGTAACTCATGCTGACCTTCCACCACCGAAAACACTGGACGTTATTAGAAAGAAATTAGAGGGTGAGATAAGAAAGAAAGAAATATTAGAATAGAAGAAGAAGAAGAAACAACAAAACACAGAGTCTCACATCGCAACGGAACAAAATATAATACATAAATAAATCTTTACTGAGAGCTTTAAAATACTTACAATATCAGAGCACATCACCCAATGGGGCAGTTATAATAACCTGTTCCCATATACAACACACAGCGGAATAGTAGTTATATAATGTCATACGTCGAACATCTCCAGCTTGTCTCTGGACTTCACAGCATTCGATAACCTGAACGTGTACATCCCGGGCTAACCCGAGCATTTACAAAACACCGGGTCAGTCTGGTGAACCAGAGTGAGAAAAAAACTCGCACAGTATTAAGGGTATCACACAACCTGATTTTAAAGTTAAAATCTTTCAAAGGAAAGGAAAATCGTAAGACCAAATTAACACATAAACACGGACGGTTTTTACCTTACGATAACCCAAAAACATTTTGAAACCAATACCTTGTCTGATATTATAATAATGTCTGAATACAAGTAATCGAAATCTAGTAGAACGCTTGCATCTCACGCTCTACATATATATTATACAATCAAAACCGCGGGCGCTTATTGGAAATTGGATTCCGACTATGACAAGGTATGGGACCACCAGCCGATAGTGTATCTTTAGAGACGAATACACTGGGCTCAATAAGAACGTCTTGCAACCCGGCCCTCACATAACCGACCACTCATTTCGCTTGAGTGTATCGAATGTATATCACCAACGGTTTGGAGCTACCCACCGTCTTCCTAAAAAGGGATAGCATCGAAATAGTTTTTAGAAGCAAATAGATTATCTCTAGCTAGGTGATTATACACCCTAATGGGAGCGACCGACATGGCTATGCTGCCTGCCCGAATTCTGTCATTTCCCGGTTGATGAGGCATGAGGTTTAGAACATTCCATCATCATTCACTTTGAATGCCACGTCGTTAGATCCGTTAAATCACTAATTGGCGTCCACAAATATACTCTGGTTTTTAAAGAAGCGCCCCTCTTTACCACCACTCGGTATATTTGTAAAAATCAACGTACGTGGTTTCAGGAAATACTCTGTCAGACATTCGTCCATACAAGTCACCCAGGAACAGGATGAACCGAAGGTACTCTCCTACTGCATCCAATATAGGAATCACCCCATGGATCAGTAGCGAGAAGTCCATGCAACCCGTAGATTCCAACCACGACAGAACCACAGTACATCTCTGGCTGCAGACCAGAGATTATTAGCAGTTCTTCCATTTACGAAAATCCACGGTCTTCAATGCTCCATCTCGATCACTTCTGATCGCTTCACGTATTTTTTTGGTCAGAATGGGTTTCGAATATAAATTCGATCTCGGTCTGTCCGTACCAACAATCGTATTGAACAGATTTGATAGTCGGTGATTTAACTATCAATATAACAGTGTTTCAATCATGACAACCCAGTGAGTTCACTGGTTCAGTATTCGGCACCACTTGGCCTTTTAAAACAAATATAAATTCAACTTTTACATCTTTCAATATTTTAAATATCATTTTCTCGCTTTCTTCTTTAACATAAGATTTTTCTTTAAACAAGTCTATACTTAATAAAATTCTATATCATATTTAGTTTTCAAATTTCACTTTCAAAACATTAGCCACATTATTATATTATATAATATTGGAAAATCACTTTAACTCATTACTTACAAAACGATGTTACGATTCCTTGAAATAATACCAATACTTATTCTGATAGAATAAAACTCAAGTTTACGTTTCCTTCTAACTTGAAAATATCGTTATAATTCCATGCAACACCTTTTATTTCCCTTTTACTTTGGAATCCACAATATATATATATTCGCTGAATTTTAACCAAACGTTGCCCTTTATTATTTCTCTAATGGAAATAATATATTTCCTCTAATCTCTCTACCATTACAACTAATAACATCCCCAGATAATCCTGAAGTCGTTCAAGTTAGGGTATTTTAATTACCTCTCAGACCTTGATCAACAACGTTCATATCTTAAGATGGATACCAGTCGTAATCCAAACACCAATATTTTATTCCAATATCAATACAAATTCCATTTCACCATTTTTCCAGAATATGGTTTCATAACCTTCTTATGCTTTGAAAATCTCTTTCTCTGATATGCCCGTTCTTTCTTAATTCAATAATTAAGTAATATTTATAAAAACATCACTTTTAACACATCCTCTTTAAATGATTTCATTTATAAATCAGCTTTGGTTATATAACCTTATAACCTCCCTTTTTACCCAAATTCACTTCTTCCAATCTCTTTTCAAATTTATTTCATCATTTCCTACTTGGAATTCTTATTTCAAACCCTAAATGTACTTAATCCCATCTTTTTAAGTAACGTAAATTTAGAATTAATGATATAACACCTCAAACTCTTTTACATAACTCTGGTTTATTATAAAACCCTTATATCTAAATTTCCTTTTACTTAATTCGAATAATTAAGTGACATTCATTTTCCACTATATTTTTCGCTTGAAATTTCCTTTTATATCTTTGTTATAAAAGCTCAGGTTTTCAACAAACCTGTTCATAAACTCTTTCACCATTCAATTGGATTTCATTTCAACTTCAAATACCTTTTAAATGAATTTCCATTTAATTAAAATAATAATTTACTTCGATTATTAACTACTTCTGTAGTCAATTTCTTTATTAACTAAAATCAATAGTAAATTTCCCTTTTAAAAATTTAAATAAAATTAAACAATATTCTTTTTACCATTTTATTAGGTTAATTCAGAACAAACAAATATAATAATCAATCCCATTGAGACGGTTGACTAAGCCCACTCCAAACACGGTTATATCGTTAACCGATTCCAAATTATTCTCTCTTTAAATTAATTAATATAATTAATTTAAATATATAATTCCATTTAATTATTATTTTTAATAAAACAATTATTCAAATTTAACCGTTAGGTTATTTTCCTTATTCCCACATTTACAAATCTGATTAATAGCAGAATTGCCTTTATAGAATCAATTTACAATAAATTATAAAAATAAATATTTATTTCAAAACCTATCTTTAGTTATAAAATAAATTTTATAACTTCATCTCTATCGACTCACCTGACGGTGAATCAATATAAACAAAATGATTTATTTTTAGGCCATTTACTGCTGATTACTCAACCAATATAGCCCATTGGTTAAACACAACACAGGTTAACTTTTCAGTCAATGATCATTACTAAAACCAATAACCCAATCATAACAGTTCATATATGATGATATGAAAATAAATAATATATCTGAGGAATCCGGTTGGATCCCTCCAACCTGTTCTTCCCTGTATACAAACGGTTATCGCCACACAGTTTTAAAACAATTCAAATAGATCAAACAATTCAAACATGTCAAACAATTCAAACCATTAAACACGTTTATTGATAAATGTGACCAATAAGGTAAATTACCTTTATTGGAACCAATCGTTAAAATAACGATTTGGTATTTTACTGAAATTAAATGACGGTTTAATCCATCAGTTAAATTAGCAAATAAATATATAATTAGCAAACAGTCAACCATTGGCAAGCAGAGCACACAAAATAAAAACCTAATTTATATAAATGGGAAAAATACTGAGAGAGCTTAACTCACTTTGAATTTATTTCGCTAAAGTGGTTCCGTTCTAGTTAAATTAAACAGCGTTTAATTTATCTAGAAATTCCAATAGCTTCCAGTACCGTCCAATTGTTCCTAGAACGTAGTATTCATGGCCATGATTCCAATGCAATTTGTTTGGGTTCATTTTGTTAACTTAACATTTTGGGACCGATCAAATTTGCCATGCTTTATTGTTCAAATTATTTCCCCGACTGCTTTGCTTCGCTCCAGCATACGCAAGTCTTCCAACTCGTTCGGTACATAGCAGTAAATTGTAATTAATATATGTGATTTGAACTAACATTTTAATTGTATACTTAATGTGAATACGAATTCCAGACTTATCCATTTCATTTGCCCCTCTCGTGTTTCAGCGTTGAGAACCCAGTCCTTGACTTCGACTCTTCCAATTAGACCAACGGCTGATGTCATTTCCTTCCTTCACGCTTGTTGTATGTAATTCCTTCATATCCTTGTGAACAAACACATCCATTCACCACAGCATGTTGTTTCACGGTCCAAACTGAACCACCAACGCACAGTATCAGTTCCTCCTTTGCCACATTTAAATCTATACAAACCGTTCCTCACTGTCCACTTCTTCGACCACTCCATGCAACGTTCAGAACGATTTCATTGAGCAAACAAATCCTTAATTTATTTAAAGTTAAAGTTAAAAGTAGTTTACAATAGAACCTGGTATCATGATGCAAACGTGAGTGGTCCCATGCATCAAATTGGCATGCAAACCGTTGCTTCCCTACTCTTTCTTTGATCTTTCCTGTTTCGTTTTGTTTTCAGTTTTTTTTTTTGCACTTCAATCCAAGGCCATCTCTACACTGAACTGCCACCGCCAATTGCTTCCTTCCAGTCCCACTTACGTCCGTCCCTTTCTTTTCCCTCTTCTCTTTTTTTTCAGCTCACCACAAAAAAAACGCGGACCTCCTCTTCTCGCCCTCAACCTTGCTCCACCCGTTTCCCCTCCCCTAGGCCACAACCGCTTCGGCACTTTACCCTTTCATTTTTTTTTATAGAAGCTTGTGTTTTACTGCTTGGGAGAATTGTGCGCTGCAGTGAAGTATTTATAGATGGTAGGAACTTGGCACCCAAGGATGAGGGTAGTAGCGTGGGTGTGTAGGACAGTGATTGATGAGATAAAACACGGCAAGCTGTTGGCTTTTCTGGAAAGGAAGGTGGTGTAAAATACAAAGGTGACGGTGATGTGAAACCTGAAGAATAGATTGCATGTGCCTAGGACTACAGGAGAAGATAGCATGTACTTGGACCCAGCGTGTTTTCATTTCAATGTCGCAGTAACGTTATAAAAGAAATCCAATGGTATATATATAAGGGTTGTTTATAATTTAATAATGTTATCGGAACTTCACCGCGAAGTAACACACAAAAACCACCACAAACGACTTTCGTTTACTGATTAAAAAGTTAATCTTGGTGTAAAAAGATACTTCGGATCCAATGGGACAAGTTTCGTCGAAATCCGAGGTCGTATGAAAAAATTTCCTTCATAAAACCAGAAATAAACACGTGTATAATTTTTTCACGATCACCAGATAAATCAAATCAACTTGAAACCTTGCAATTCTATAATAATTCTTCAATACGAACCCAACGACACTAGTTTCGTCGCATTCTGAGACTGTTTCCCCGGTAGGCTATTTTTACGCGCACCGTTATGCCCTTTTTGACACCAAATTTCCCGGTCTCTAAAAATAACAAACTATATACCTATCCTAACTCTAATCGATGCTACGAACTCAACGGAATTGGTTTCGCGGCCTAATTCGATAGTCTGTTCAAGTTATATCCAAATAACCCTTTATTATATTAATTACGCGCTATAGAAATTGAACGGGCGTTTACGGCTACCGTGGCCACATACGACATCGTTTTGCTACGCCGTTCAACATCGTACAATAATTTAACGCTACGGTTCTAATGAAACTGATTTCGTCGAAATCAGAATTCGTTTGCAAAATGGTCATTTTCAAGGTCGATATTTAAATAACGATTTTTACAGCGACTATTTCAAAATTTGATTTGGCCATAACTAACAAATTACAACACGAAATCTGGATTTTTCTCTTTCATATGAAAATTATCGTCAATACGGTTCTAACGTCTCTCGTTTCACAGAAATCCGACTTATATCGGCTCTTGTATTCTCAGTTGAAGTTCAAAACCAAATATCACGAACTGCAGCGCCATTTCGAGCTCGATAAAATTAACGTTCAAACTTCGTTTTAAATAACGAATTAAATATTAAAACCCACTAATATTCCAAATATACTATTTAAAATAATAAATTAAATTAAATATTTGACGGCCAAAAATACGGGTTGTTAAATTCTTCCCCCCTTAAAATAATTTCGTCCTCGAAATTGCTAAGATAAGAAAGAACGTTACAAACCCATTATCTTTACAAAAAATAAATTAATTAAACTCTATTTTTATATTTTCAAGATAATCTAATTGGTTTTAAAAACCAATTTAATTCAAATAAAAGAATTTTCTAAAAATCTTCAAAAAATTTTGACACCTAACATTTGGGAAAAATTTGGCAGAGTCTCCCCTGTACGGAGGACATCTGCAAAATCGCAGGCTCAAAAAATATATATACATCGACCAAAAGGGTCGGAAAAATTCAAAAACCAAACTCAAAACTAGGGCTGCACACAACCCATATCCAACCCGACCCAACCCACCAACCCGACCCAACCCACATAAACCCAACCCATCCTAGTTCGGGTCGGATACGGGTTACAATTTGTAACCCATACTATATACGGGTCGGTTTGATATCTTGTTTAACCCAACCTTATTTTAATCCAACCCAACCCTATATTAAAAAAACTAATTTAATATCAGTCCACTTAAAATTAGAGTAGTTCCTATAATAATGTTTATTTATTATATAGTAAATATGCAAAAAAGCATATTTTATGTCAATCCAAACTAGATAGAATTTGGCAAATATATTTTAAAGAGCAATTTAATGTATCTTAAAATGAAACACTTGTTTTGCTATGTAGTAAATTGATCTCATATAATGTGTTTTACAATGAAATTTTAGTACAATATGTCTTATAATGAATTGGTTATTTTAAATGCATCATTCTAGAAAAAATCTGATATATTATACCGAATATTTTAATATTACTTTTAAAAAAAATTCTCATATATTCTCATTTTTGATTATATTCAAGCAACCCAACCCATACTTCAACCCAACCCATATCCAACCTCATATAGGGTCGGATACGGGTTGAACTAACTTAAACCCATACCTATGCGGGTCGGATGTAATATTTGGTCCAACCCGACCAAACCCATACTTTGTGCAGCCCTACTCAAAACCCAAATAAAACTAAAATTTCATATTCTGCATAGGCGTACCTTTTTGCGAGCGTTATTATGCGTTAAGCAATATTTTATATTCGAGCTTGCTTAGTTATTATGCAGCTCTACTCAACTGGATTCAATTAACTCCAGAATTTTCTCCTGGATGATTTTAAAGCTGAACTGGCACTTCTGCACCTGTTCTCAACTCAAATAAATTTCACTAGTCCCCAAAACAACATCATTTAGGTTCAAATATCCATATTATACGATCCATTCAGTTCTACACATAATCTAATCCACATAAGATTATAATTATTTATTATCACATCATTTATTTCTTTATTTATGCATTCAGGGTTATTAATCTGGATTATTCTATCCAACTTATTTATTTCATATTGGTTGTAAACCAAGTTTATCATTTTCAAATTTATATTCAAGCAATCAACAACACAATCCAAACATATCATTCAAATCAATATTAACAAATCAATCGATTTCCCATATCATAATAAACTGAGAAAATCATTACTTTTATTATAAAATAAATTAGGCAAAAATAATTTCAAAAATAAATTTTAATATCAAATTACAAATACGCGCTCTCATATATATAACCAACTCAATCTAGGGTATTACTAACCCCATCCCTGTCGAGTTACGCCACTGAGCTAAGGTTATCACTAAACCAATCGCTCTGATACCACTGTAACGAGCAGAGGATTTTCGGCCCCGAAAATCGACATAAATACCTTTACTGTAACTCATGCCGACCTTCCAACACCGAAAACACTGGACGTTATTAGAAAGAAATTAGAGGGTGAGATAAGAAAGAAATATTAGAATAGAAGAAGAAGAAGAAACAACACAACACAGAGTCTCACATCGCAGCGGAACAAAATATAATATAGAAATAAATCTTTACTGTACATTACACACTGGGACAGTTATAATAACATGTTCCCATATACAACACACAGCGGAATAGTAGTTATATAATGTCAAACGTCTGAACATCTCCAGCTTGTCTCTGGACTTCACAGCATTCGATAACCTGAACCTGTACACCCCGGACTAACCCGAGCATTTACAAAACACCGGGTCAGTCTGGTGAACCAGAGTGAGAAAAAAACTCACACAGTATTAAGGGTATCACACAACCTGATTTTAAAGTTAAAATCTTTCAAAGAAAAGGAAAATCGTAAGACCAAATTAACACATAAACACGGACGGTTTTTACCTTACGATAACCCAAAAACATTTTGAAACCAATACCTTGTCTGATATTATAATAATGTCTAAATACAAGTAATCGAAATCTAGCAGAACGCTTGCATCTCACGCTCTACATATATATTATGCAATCAAAACCGCGGGAGCTTTTTGGAAATTGGATTCCGACTATGACAAGTTATGGGACCACATGCCGATAGTGTATCTTTAGAGGCGAATACACTGGGCTCAATAAGAACGTCTTGCAACCCAGCCCTCACATGACTGACCACTCATTTCGCTTGAGTGTATCGAATGTATATCACCAACGGTTGGGAGCTACCCACCGTCTTCCCGAAAAGGGACAGCATCGAAATAGATTTAAGAAGCAAATAGATTTTCTCTAGATAGGTGATCATACACCCTAATGGGAGCGACCCACATAGCCATGCTGCCTGCTCGATTTCTGTCATTTCCCGGTTGATGAGGCATGAGGTTTAGCATTATTCCATCATCATTCACTTTGAATTCCACATCGTTAGATCCGTCAAATCACTAATTGACGTCCACAAATATACTATGGGTTTTAAAGAAGTGCCCCTCTTTACCACCACTTGGTATATTTGTAAAAATCAACGTACGTGGTTTCAGGAAATACTCTGTCAGACATTCGTCCATACAAGTAACCCAGGAACAGGATGAACCGAAGTTACTCTCCTACTGCATCCAGTATAGGAATCACCCCATGGATCAGTAGCTAGAAGTCCTTGCAACCCGTAGATTCCAACCATGACAGAACCACAGTACATCTCTGGCTGCAGACCAGAGATTATTAGCAGTTCTTCCGTTTACGAAAATCCACGGTCTTCAATGCTCCATCTCGATCACTTCTGATCTCTTCACGTATTTTGTTGGTTAGAATGGGTTTCGAATATAAATTCGATCCCGGTCTTTCCGTACCAACAATCGTATTGGACAGATTTGATAGTCGGTGATTTAACTATTAAAATAACAGTGTTTCAATCATGACAACCCAGTGAGTTCACTAGTTCAGTATTCGGCACCATTTGGCCTTTTAAAACAAATATAAATTCAACTTTTAAATCTTTCGATATTTTAAATATCGTTTTCTCGCTTTCTTCTTTGACATAAGATTTTTCTTTAAACAAGTCTATACTTAGTAAAATTCTGTATCATATTTAGTTTTCAAATTTCACTTTCAAAACATTAGCCACGTTATTATATTATATAATATTGGAAAATCACTAAAACTCATTACTTACAAAACGATGTTACGAAATATTATCTATTTCATTCCTTGAAATAATACCAATACTTATTCTGATAGAATAAATCCCAAGTTTACGTTTCCTTCTAACTTGAAAATATCGTTATAATTCCACGCAACACCTTTTATTTCCCTTTTACTTTGGAATCCACTATATATATATATATATATATATATATATATGCCGAATTTTAACCAAACATTGCCCTTTATTATTTCTCTAATGGAAATAATATATTTCCTCTAATCTCTCTACCATTACAACTAATAACATCCTCAAATAATCCTGAAGTCGTTCAAGTTGGGGTATTTTAATTACCTCTTAGACCTTGATCAACAACGTTCATATCTTAAGATGGATACCAGTCGTAATCCAAACACCAATATTTTATTCCAATATCAATACAAATTCCATTTCACCATTTTTCCAGAATATGGTTTCATAACCTTCTTATGCTTTGAAAATCTCTTTCTCTGATATGCCCGTTCTTTCTTAATTCAATAATTAAGTAATACTTATAAAAACATCACTTTTAACTCATCCTCTTTAAATGATTTCATTTATAAATCAGCTTTGGTTATATAACCTTATAACCTCCCTTTTTACCCAAATTCACTTCTTCCAATCTCTTTTCAAATTTATTTCATCATTTCCTACTTGGAATTCTTATTTCAAACCCTAAATGTACTTAATCCCATCTTTTTAAGTAACGTAAATTTAGAATTAATGATATAACACCTCAAACTCTTTTACATAACTCTGGTTTATTATAAAACCCTTATATCTAAATTTTCTTTTACTTAATTCGAATAATTAAGTGACATTCATTTTCCACTATATTATTCGCTTGAAATTTCCTTTTATAACTTTGTTATAAAAGCTCAGGTTTTAAACAAACCTGTTCATAAACTCTTTCACCATTCAATTGGATTTCATTTCAACTTCAAATACCTTTTAAATGAATTTCCATTTAATTAAAATAATAATTTACTTCGATTATTAACTACTTCTGTAGTCAATTTCTTTATTAACTAAAATCAATAGTAAATTTCCCTTTTAAAAACTTAAATAAAATTAAACAATATTCTTTAAACCATTTTATTAGGTTAATTCAAAACAAACAAATATAATAATCAATCCCATTAAGATGGTTGACTCGGCCCACTCCAAACACAGTTATATCATTAACCGATTCCAAATTATTCACACTTTAAATTAATTAATATAATTAATTTAAATACATAATTCCATTTAATTGTTTTTTTAAACAAAAAATTATTCAAATTTAACCGTTAGGTTATTTTCCTTATTCCCACATTTACAAATCTGATTAATAGCAGAATTGCCTTTATAGAATCAATTTACAATAAATTTTAAAAATAAATATTTATTTCAAAACATATCTTTAGTTATAAAATAAATTTTATAACTTCATCTCTATCGACTCACCTAACGGTGAATCAATATAAACAAAATGATTTATTTTTAGGCCATTTACTGCCAATTACTCAACCAATATAGCCCATTGGTTAAACACAACACAGGTTATGTAACAACCCAGAATTTGGGGCCAATTTAAAATTTTCATTTTAGAGATTTTAAAGGTGTTTGAATAGTTGAAATGAAT
Source organism: Allium sativum (assembly GCA_030737875.1). NCBI lineage: Eukaryota > Viridiplantae > Streptophyta > Magnoliopsida > Asparagales > Amaryllidaceae > Allium > Allium sativum. The sequence goes on along the minus strand of CM060923.1, from coordinate 240,181,607 downwards.
TATTTTAAATAAAAACGACTAGGAATTTATTTTGATTTAATTTAATGCGAATATATTTTCTTTAATTACAAAAGGAATTAGGAAAGGACGGTAGTTTGAAAAGTCAAACCTGAACTTTGACTGACCACACAGGATGCAAAATAAACAGGATTTTGGTGAAACGAAAAATATTTAAATTTGTTAATGAATATCTTTCTAACGAATCTGAAAAATCGAAGTTTCATAGCGGGAATCAAAAGTTATGGCCAAATGAATTTTCAGAAAGGTCGCTATAGAAAATATATCGCCCTTGAAAATAGACATTTTGCATACGACCTCGGAATTTGACGAAACCACTTTTGTTGGATTCGGGATGTAAAATTATTGCTAGATTTCAAATTTCATGATTTTTGAAGCTAGTATGTGAGCGTGGCAAAAGAAACTGTGTTTTGGCAATTTCGGTCAAAATTAGTTGACTGAAAAACGACCATTTTTCAAACAGTCTCATAATTCGACAAAATAAATTTTGTTAGGACTGTATCGTCATAAGAAAGCCAAAAATAATTTTTCTAGATTTTTCTGACTTCATATGTGACCCCGGTAAATTTAGAAATTACGTTCGAATTTAATATTAAAGAATTAATTTGAAAATAAAGGAAACATACTGTAAACTTCAGAATTAGACCTCAGCACTAGCGCCATTGCGTTCAGAAGACGTCAAAACCTATTGTTCGACAGTCGTTGGGCTCCGTTTGGAGGTCGGACGGAAAAACCGTAATTTCTAGAATTAATTAAATTAAAAATAAAATAAAATACCCTAGAAATACCGTATAAATACAGGAGTAATAGTGCGTCGTTCTTCCCCAAATTTACTACGCCGAAACCCATGAACAGCTCAGATTTTTGAGCTCCGATTCTTCCCAATCCATGGCGAATTAACATATGCCCCATTGGACTTTTTTGAAGATCTTTGATCGCTCTTCGATCTCAGCCAAACCCCGCCCCTCCTCATCGCCCGAGCCGCCTCCACCACCTCCCCGAAGTCCGGCCGAACGCAGCCCCGCCGCGCCACCCACGAGCCGCCGCACCTCCCCCCTTTTCCGGCGTTCAGGCGCCTCTCCTCCCCCTTCGACCTCCAGCGATCGGTTCCTGTAAACATCAACTACAGCTCGCGAATTCGTGATTCAAAGTTCTGAACAAACTGAAATTTTAAAGGTAAAATTCAACTCAGTTTTGCGATGCTTTTAATCGTTACAGTGACAGTTGTAATAAGTCAGTTTTCTAATTTTTACATATGAATTTCAAATTGAAATCTTTCAGATCCAAAAGCGCCGTGACTTTGAACACGAGATCTGATCGAGTTCGAACCTTCTTTTCAAATCTAAACAAGGTGAGAATTTATTTTTAATTAAATTTAATTAATTTAATTACTATCCTAGCGTTATGTGAAGTTTGAATGGTAAATATCATGCTTGCGATACCGATCTATTTTGTTTTGTCATATTTAATGATGGTTGATATGTGTTTGTGATGGATAGTTTAGATCCGTATGATTATCACCTCTTATGTAATCACTTGTGTTGATTTGGATTGATCTAATTTATCAATTCAAAATAATAGAAATATGATTGTCACATTCTTATGTTATCGCTTTTGTATGTTTTTGAATTAATCAAACTTATCGATTCATAATAAAAGAGACATGGTTTGCCATCATTATGTTAGTGCTTTAGTTTATTTGAATTGATCTAGATTATCAATTCAACATAGAAAATAAAGATTTGTCTTTTTAATTGAATTGATCTAGATTATCAACTCAACATTGTAAATAAAGTTTACATTTTTTTTATGGTGTAAATAAAAGTAGGAATGTTGTATGTATATAATTTTTTTTTAATTTTTTTTTATGTAAATAAAAGTTAAGAAATTGTAGTGAAATGAAATTTACATTATTTTTTTTAGACATGAACTTGGATTGAAATAAATAAAAATTACATTTTTATGTATAGTTTAGATGCAGATTAAAACGGTAAAATGAAAATGACATTTTTATATGTAAATTATATAGGAAATTACACCGTGTGATATAAATTACATTTTTCTATGTAATTAAAATGTGAATCTACATCGTATGTTAAAATTTACATTTTTATATCTAAATTATATAGGAAATTATATCGTGTGATAAAAATTACATTTTTCTATGTAATTAAAATGTGAATCTACATCGTATGTTAAAATTTACATTTTTATATGTAAATTATATAGGAAATTACACCGTATGATAAAAATTACATTTTTCTATGTAATTAAAATATGAATTTACATCGTATGTTAAAATTTACATTTTTATATGTAAATTATATAGGAAATTACACCGTATGATAAAAATCATATTTTTACAATGTAAATAAGAAGTAGAGTTTGCATTGTAATTAAAAATCATATTTTTACAATGTAAATAAGAAGTAGAGTTTGCATTGTAATTAAAAATCATATTTTTACAATGAAAATAAGAAGTAGAGTTTGCATTGTAATTAAAAATCATATTTTTACAATGTAAATAAGAATTAGAGTTTGCATTGTAATTAAAAATCATATTTTTACAATGTAAATTAGAAGTAGAGTTACATTGTAATTAAAAATCATATCTTTACAATGTAAATTAGATGTAGAGTTTGCATTGTAATTAAATTTACATTTTTAGATATAATTTAGAATACGATTCACAATGCAAATATAAGTTACATTTTTATTATGTATTTAAGATGAGAAAATACATTGAGGTTGAAATTTACATTTTATATGTAATTTAAAAATAGGATTTTGCAATGTATCAAAATTTACATTTTTCTATGTAAATGAAAGGAGTGGAATTCACATTTTTAATGTAAGTAAAGAATGAATTTAGAATGTTGTGATATGATCTTCATTTTCAAATGAATTAAAATTTAATAAGGATCGGTAGTTGTTAGAGCGTTGTTTAAATCAAACGACGTTATTACGATTAAACGATTATATATATATATATATATATATATATATAATTAATTAAACGAATGGAGCGCAGTAGTTCGCGTTTTGAAATCGTACCTTTAAATGACTATACAAGAAGATCCGACCATCGGATTTTCTTGAAACTGAAACCGTTAGAACCGTCTTGGAAAAATCTTTCCAACGATATATATTACGTTAAGATCCAACGGTCAGATTCTGAGAAATGTAAAAATCAAAATTGGTTGAATGCAACGCCATAGTCGCCCATTGACTTAAGGCGTCGTTATATAGAAATTTAATTATTTTAAATAATTAAAATAGGAAGTAATCATTATAAAATGATGTCAGCAAGTACGAAGGATTTTAAATATATATATATATATAAGGGGATTATTTGGAAAGTCCGAGTTTTCTCATTCCAAATAATCAAACGTCGTTAATGGAAGTATGAAGATGGCGTATGAAGACCGTAAATCTTCCGTCGAATGGACAACGATCGAGGCCCTGATTTAACTTGCTCCCAATTCAAGGGTCATGGTCATTGCCCAAACGTACGTGTTGATTTCACGGGTTTGGTTTTCGCTCAGACCCAGAGCATAAGCTAATAAATGGATTGTGTGTCTGACATCGTACTCCATTAAATATCATGTTATTAATCTTCTGTCGAATGTATGGATGTATGGTGGCGGAGAATTTATTCTCTTGCTTAACACCCGTTCATATATTTCGGCAAAGGATTGGTAGTGCGATATGAAGTGATGATGTGGCATGCTAAGATGCATATGATCAAGGCTTTGTTGAAAAGCAGGCCTTGTGGGACGATCAAAGCATAGCCTGTTTAGGCATAGCTTTGTGTATAGCGTGACTTCGCGAGCCTCACACACCGGCGGAGTCTAAACCAGGAGAAGGGAACGCAGGGAGAGCAGCACGTTTCTTTCTAGCAAGAAGTGGTGATTGGGCTTTAACACGGCCCAACATTTTACTTATGTGGATGATGGAATGAGGCACCTCGGATGATAGGTCCTATAGGACCAGGAAACGTGTGTTCAGGAATAACTAATCCGCAACTCGTATGGTGGACCGACCCTGCAGGATCCAAGGGTTCACTGCGGGGGACCCTGAGGCATTAGCTAGAGTGTCTCGAATCGGTAAGAAGCTCCTCCCTAGCCTTGACTCATGATGGAAATCCAAACTTCAAATACGAACCTACGGATTTGATTGTATTACTAGTATGGAAGCATAGTATTATGGTATCTATGTGTCCTAGGATTGATACATTTATTTTGAAATGTTTTGATATATACTAATAATAATATTAAACTCGTATTTGCCGTATTTAGCATGTTTAATCACCATAAGGTAAAACCCTATCCTCTGGTTTGTGTTGCATTGTGTGATGGGACCTGGGTCTTATGGTGATTCCATTTTTCTCAGAAGCATAGCATTGTTTTACGATTTACTTATTATTTTTTCTGACACTTTAAAAAAAAATTATGCATGGCAATCCATTAGAGTAAACCCGTTCCGCGTTAGCGGCGTGGTCTTTGGATTTGCCTTATTAATAGTGATTAATTAGTTATGAACTCTCACACCAGTCCCACGACTGACCCATTGTTTGTTTCCACCTTTTTGCAAACTCGGGTGCCCTCCTTTCTACACGGACAGCCTAGTAAACAGGTTCATTCTTTACTTGGAGTCTTTTCTTTGGAGCTGCTTATTATCTTTCTTGGATTTACTTTCGTGGAGAGGTGATGACTTGGAGCTTGAAGACATCTATCATTTGCTGCAATTGCATTTTTCTCTTTTTAATTCCAGACATCAAACTTGTTTCATTTCATGTTGTTTAAGTTGGAGTTGGAACTTATTTCTTTTTCTGCAAACTTGATGTAATAATTTAGAATTCTGTGACTGTGGACTTTCTGTGGTTGATGACATTATATTTCCGCTGCTATGATGTTGTTACTCTATGAATTTCCTATGCTATGTTGTATCTGTGATTTGTATTATTGTATCTATGTTGTATTTCAAATGATTATTCCTTACTTTCATTCCGTGGAAGTTTGGGGTCATCACAGTTGGTATCGGAGCTTTGGTTAAACTTAGCTTTGGAATATAACATATTTATGATAATTCGTTTACATAGAATCACAATATTCTATGGCGAACATTTCATGTGAATACATAATAGTCAGTCATTCTGCCATCATCTTTTCATCCGTCCTTTTATCCTTATCATTTCTTCAAATCACCATTATAGTTGTTCTGACTCTTTCCTTGATCGTACAGAACTAACTAGAAATGAGTACTGCTGCCGCTAGAGCTAGAGCAAGGAGGCAAAATATCGCTGAAACAGAGGAGGCCACAGTTCAACAGCCACCACCACCACCGCAGCCCTTTGATTTGGATAAGGTGGCAAAGAAGTACAAAAACCTGGGAGGAGTGCCATTCAAGGGTACAGAAACTGTGACACAAGCTCAAGCTTGACTGAGGAACTGCGAAAAGATTTTTGGAGGATTAGAGCTGGAGTATCAGAGGAAAAGATTAATGGCTTCATGGCTGCTACAAGAGGAAGCTCAAAACTGGTGGGACACAGTCACGATTGGAGGGACAACAGATAATATGACTTGGACAAGGTTTAAGGAGCTTTTCAATGACAAATACATTCCAAGACAGGAGGTAGAAAGACTGCATGACGAATTCGCCAATCTGAAGCAAGGCGACAAGACCATCTCAGATTATGTACGAAGATTTGAAGACCTCTCCCACTATGCCCCTGAATTGATTCAGGATGACTTTCAGAAGAACAAGAGGTTCATAAATGGGCTTGCGAGGAAATATATTGATAGAGCCACTGCCCACATCGACCTCTCTTTCAATAGGCTGGTGGAGTTTGCTTGTCGATATGAGGAAAATGATAAGAAGAATTCCCAACAAGACAGAGAAAGGAGCTTGGCCAACAATAAAAGGGAAACAATCCGAGAAGAAGACCGAAGGAAGCAGTTCTGGAGCTGCTAAAACCTACGATAAGTCAAAGGTGCAATGCTACAACTGCCAGAAGTTTGGACACTACAGCAAGGACTGCAAAAATCCAAATAAGGCCCGAAGCGACGACACCAAGGAATGTTATAACTGCCACAAGAAGGGTCATATCAAGCAAAATTGTCCGCTGTTGAAAGGAGCGCAGATTGCACATGTGTATGAGGGGGCAAGTGCACCATCTCTTCTTCCGCTCCAACTTCTTCCGAAGGAGCTGGTAAGCCTGATGTTTTAGATGGTACCATTTCCGTTAAAAACATTCCCGTCACTGCCTTGTTTGATACGGGTGCATCAAGAAGCTTTATTTCTAGCAACACGGTCCAAAAAATTGAAACTTAAACAAAGGAGTCTTAAAGAGCCAATTAATGTTCATAATCCTGTAGGGGGTTCTACCACTCTAGATTTATGTTGTAAGGTGCCTGTATCCTACTCCTACTTCCAGTTTCCATTTAACTTGATCATTATGAATTTTTCTGAGTTTGATATCATACTTGGTCTGGATTGGCTAACAAAATTTGATGCCAAGGTAAGATGTGCGGATAGAACAGTTGAAATCAAAACAAAGTTTGGAGATATTATTTCCATACCTTGCCATGGTTCAAAATCTGATAGAAAGGCATTTTGGTCTTCCCTGGAGATCACTCCTATTTCTTTAGAAAATATTCCCATGGTCAAAAATTACGTGGATGTATTTGAAGAAGTAGACAGCCTACCCCCGCGAAGGGAAATCGATTTCAGGATTGATCTCGTTTCAAATGCAAGACCTGTAGTTCATGTTATCAGAAGGATGACTCCTAAAGAAAAGGAAGAATTGCAAACCCAAACTAAGCAGCTCTTGTGGAAAGGACTCATCCGACCTAGCTTTTCTAATTGGGGTGCAGCTGTGGTGTTTGTCCCCAAATCCGAAGGTACTCTAAGACTCTGTGTTGATTACCGCGATCTTAACAAGCAAACATTGAAGAACAAATACCCCTTGCCCCGCATGGATGATTTTATGGAGCAACTAAATGGAGCCAAGGTGTTTTCAAAGATGGACCTAGCCACAGGTTTCCATCAACTCCGCATAGTCGAAGAATGCACACCTTTGACCGCCTTCAGAGGTCCTGACATATTCTACAAATGGTTAGTGATGCCGTTCGGTTTATGCAATGCTCCAGCCTACTTTGTTGACTTGATGAATAGAGTCCTCCGTGAGGTCCTAAATAAATTCGTCCTAGTCTTCATTGATGATATTCTAATCTATTCTAAAACTAAGGAGGAGCATGAAGGGCATTTGAGGGAAGTGTTGGAAATTCTGCGAAGAAATGTTCTAAAAGCAAAATTTTCCAAATGCACATTTTGGCAAGAGGAAGTAAAATTCTTGGGCCATGTTGTTTCAAAAGAAGGAATTGCTGTTGACTCCAGTAAAATTGCCGCCATTCGAGATTGGAAGCAGCCTAATACACCCACTGAAGTTAGAAGCTTCCTTGGATTGGCCGGGCGGGAAATTTCCTGCCCAGTCCATTCTGTGGTTTGAATTCGAAATTTGAATTCGAATTCTGAGCTGTTTTGAACTTGAAAATTTCTGAAAACTTCGAAGGGTCATCACCTGGTCATACGGACTACGATTTTCAAAAACTCGGAATCGTTTCCAAGCAGAATTTCGAGACGAACGCAATGGCATAACTCGTTACCCTTGATTCTTAATTTAAAAATTAATTCTTCCTTGATTTATAGTTATAACCCGTTATCAAAATACGGGTTGTTGCAAAGGTGGTCATTTTTGGGTTCGGTTTTGAGGTCATGGTCGGATTTTGCTAAATTGGTGGCGCTGGAGTCGAATCTGGGCGGAGGTGATGGTACTGGTCGGAGCAGGGAGGTGCGGCGGTCCCTTTGGTGGTGGTCAGGTCAATTCCGGTGGCCTGTGCGGCGGCTTGTCGAGGATGAACGGAAATGGGTCATGGGGTTTTTCTGGCGGCCTGAGTTGACCTGGCGGCTCAGGGTTAAGGACTAAGTGGCGGCGGAGGACGGGGGTTCTGGTGATGACCTCGGTTGGTGCTCCGGTGGCTCAGACTGACGGTGGTGGGTGGATGTTCTGGGTCGTGTTTGTGAAGGAGAAGGAGATGTCGGGGGAAAAGAAACCGTAAAGATGGAAAACGCGTGCTTTCGTTCCATACGAGGATGACGTGGCAGGACAGTTATAAAGGTATTTTTTTTAAGACATTAGTTTGTTAATTAAATATCGTATATATTTATCAAACTTTAAACGAGCGTAACTCTCTCATACGATAACGAAATCTGACGAAACTGGATCCGTTGGGATCGCAGGGACGAGCTCTAGACGATGGCACTGACTAGGCTCTGATCTGACACCGTTGAAAATTGAGCTAGTTTTGAACGTCCGTTCAAGATTAAAAGCAACGAACGCGTCAACCGTCAACCAGAATAAACACTGGTGAGTTAACTCTCACACCTTCTGGAATCCTGTGATGTGGTACATTCACATTAAAATATATTTTACAGTTAACGGTATGAATTGGTTGATTGGATGCGATGGATGCAAATTGATTGTTATTGTCTGATTGGTTGCATTTATTTATTTTGTATATTTTTATCCGACCAATATCTGTGATGAAGAGAATGACAGGTTGGAGGGATCCAACCGGATTAAGGACGTGTTGTGTTTAAAATCAACCGACAGTGTTGATTGGGTAATTGGCAGTGATTGGCCATAAATGAACTGTTTTAGACGTCGTTCTATCGTTCGGTGAATCGACACCGTTTAAAGTTATAATTTTTTTTATAACTGAATTAAGGATTCAATGATTTTATATAAGTAATTAAATTAGAAGCCTATAAATATATATAATTATCAAGTTTATAAGGAGATTATGTAAATGGATTATACGCGTTTAAGGGCTAGAAAACCAGAAGTTTACCTACGTGTTGGTAAAATTGAATAATTGTTTTTAAAACAATTAAATCGGGTTTTTAAAATTAATTAAGTTGTTTGATTAATTCAAAAGGGGAAATGACAAGAAGATTCAGTTAATGGTTAACTGAGATGTAAAGTCGACAAAACCAACTGTTTTTAACTGATGCCGATAATGGGATTAATTTGATTCTTTGAATCTTCTAAATATTCGTCATATTTAACAAAGGGTGTTAATGTTAGTTAACCTTTGGTTAATTATAAGTCAAAGTAATTATCGGATTGTTAGTATTAATAAGATAATGTAACGACCCAGAAAATCTGAACCAATTTAAAATTTTTAAATTGGCTAAAATAATGGATTTTAAATATTTAAAATAAATATTTTAAATAATGGCGATGAAAACTGAGTTTGAATCAACAATTGAAAACGAATATAATTAATTATAATTATATATAGAATTGAAAATGGCGCGGTAGTTCGATAATTCGATTTCGAACTTCAATTGAATATACCGGGTGCAAAACAATCCGGATTTTAGTGAAACCAAAAACATTAGGATCTAATTGGTAATATCTTTCTAACGAACCCAACCAATCGAAATTTGATAGAAGGAATCAAAAGATATGTCCAGTTGAAAATTCTGAATAGTCGCTATGGAATTCAGGCCCTTAAAAATGGACATTTTGCAAACGAACTCGGATTTCGACGAAACCACTTTTGTTGGATCCGTGATGTAAAGTTATTGCTAGATTCCAAATTTCATAATTTTTCGAATCAATATGTGAGCGTGGCAAAGGAAAACGCGTTTGACCAGTTTCAGTTGATTTTAATCGACTGGAAATTGGCCATTTTTCAAACGGTCTCAGAATTCGACGAAACTAGTTTTGTTAGGACCGTATCGGCAATACGAAGCTAGAAAATATTTTTCTGGAATTTTTCTAGTTAGTATGTGACCCCAGTATATTGAAATGTGCGTTCAAATTCAATATATAGAGTTATATGTTGATTTTAACGGAAACTGATTGTAACAATCAAATCAGCTTGCAATACATATCCCATTGTGTTCGGAATGGGGGTAAAACGCTATGGACGGCAGGCGGTGGGCCTCGTTTCGAGGTCGTATGTAAAAGTCAACTTTTTGCAAAATTAAATAATTAAATAATAAAAAAAAATTTATTTTCCCTCCCTTTATCTTTCTTCCTGCCCCCCCCCCCCCCCCCCCCCCCGTTCATTTTTATTTCAAACGAAAAGAAGAAAAAAAAAAACCCTAAAGACTATCGACAGACCGCCCCCCTAAAGCGAACGCCGCCACCACCGCAGCTCCGACGAAGACGATCCGCCCCCCGTCGAATCAAATCGCGAGCCCCTGAAGCAGCGCGACGCCAAGACCCAAGCCCGCCGTGCCTCGCTCCACCCTCCGCTTCGCCAACTCTTCCTCCTGCTGCCGACCCCGAGCGCCACCCTCGAGAAGCCCTCCGACGATCTGCTAAACCCCCCCCCCCCCTCTGTAAGTTTTTTTTTGTTTGTTTTGTTATTTTATTTTTAATGATTTAAAAACTGTTTATTTCATAAAAAGGTTAAAACAGATTTTTCTAAAGATTTAAAACTGATTTTAAAAGCATTTAAAAACTTATTTTATTTTAATAAGTAAATTCTGATATATATTTTTGTAAAAAGAAAAACTGATTTTAAATAGATTTAAAAACTGATTTTAAATAGATTTAAAAACTGATTTTAAACAGGTTATAAAAACTGATTTTTATAAAGGTTTAATCTTTTAAAAGAAAAAGATTTGAACTTTTAAAAGAAAAAGATTTGAACTTTTAATAGAAAAAGATTTGAACTTTTAAAGGAAAAGATTTAAACTTGTTAAAGGAAAAGATTTAAACTTTAAAAAGAGAAAGGTTTGAACTTTAAAATAGAAAAGATCAGATTTTTAGAATAGAAAAGATCCTATTTTTAAAATAGGAAAGACGGAATTTTTATTAAGACAGAAGTAAGATATGATTTTTATATTTTTAAAGCAATAAAAATATAATTTTTACATCATAGGAATATTCAAAATATAATCTTTATATATTGAATAGCGAAGTCAAAATTCGATTTTTATATATATTGAATAACATAGTAAAAATTCGTTTTTTTTACATATGTAGAGAATACGGGCGAAAGCGACAAAAGGCGAAGATTTCTATAAAGGAAGAATCGTGGAATTGGATAGCTATTGGTGAGATTTCTGATTTAAAAATTATATATATGTGTTGGAAATGAAAGTGAATTGCTATATATAAATATATATATATATATATATATATATATATATATATATATATATATACGCCCCTCGTCCACAAACCATGGACGATATTTATTGGTTGAAATTGTTGTGAAAATTGATTGATAGCGAATGATTGTTTGGGATTGTTTGTGATTGATATTGGTTGATTGCGGTTGAAAAATACCCGTTTGTGGTTGAAAAATATTTGGTTGAAACCACATAGGATTAGTTTGTGGAAATGAAATAAATATATACATGCCGCCTGCGTGCGAACTAGATGCATGATCCCCATTGTCAAAAACCGCGAGGTTTTAAGGTAGAGCGAGGAGCCGTACTAGGGACGGTCCCGGTTTAACTACCCTGCCGTTATGCTGCCGAAATTTTGAATAATATTCGTGTGTTTGAATTATTTTCATATGCTTAAACTATATTTATTCATTGAATAGAAAACATTCATGTGTTGAATTGATATTCATTCGTTGATTAGAAATTCATGTGTTGAATGGTATTCATATTTTGAAATAAATTGTTTGATAATAAAAATCACATTTTTTTTATCACCAACTTGAACTATATAGAAAAATAGTGTTTTGAAATGAATTGTTTTACAATAAAAATCACATTTTTATTGTATGCATTAATCGTTGAAATGTGAAGTGTTAAAAATAGCCACCTGTTCAAAATAAACATATATGAGATGAAATATTCATTAATTAGCTAATGAAATGATTTGCACCTATGTATGTAACATTAGAATAAATGGTGTCTTTAAACCCAACAGTAATCAAATATGAAGTTGAATAGAAAATGATAAACGATAAGAACTGTATATATATGTACATGCATATTTATTGAACAGGTTATAGCAAAGGGGCTAGAGAAGAGGAATAAAATTTTGTGCCTGACAAATAGGTACACATTTACTGCTTTGTTTGGGTGATGATTTTATGAGCCTGTTGGCTAGCCGCTTGGCTTTTTCTTTTTCTTTTTGAGATTAGAAGGACCGGGAAAGCTATTTGCGATTTCCCGATGCTCCCGGTGCAGGGGAGGTTATGGCGAAATTTTCCAAAATTTTAAGGTGTTAGAAAAATATTTGAAGTGAAAACGATATGGAAATCATTGAATGAACTATATTTATATAAATATATAAATATAAATAAAATTAAAACGAAACGAAGCCGTGCAGTTCGTATTTTGAAACCATGATTTCAAACAACTAGTACGGGAAATCCGACCATTGGATTTTCCCGAAATCTCAACCGTCGGGTTCGCCTTGGAAATATCTTTCCAACGGCACCAACCTTGTAAAAATCCAACGGTTGGATTGTCTTGAATGTTTAATTCAAATCTGAAGAAAAACAGCGCCAGAAGCGATTATATTTATATATATATAAATATAATTATATATTTAATCGAATAACGACGCTGCAGTTCGTATTTTGAAATCGAAAATTCAAACGATTGTACCGGGAGATCCGACCGTCGGATTTTCCCGAAACTGGAACCATTGGATTCGTTTTGAAAAGACCTTCCTAATGATGTAAATTTTGTGAAGATCTAACTGTTAGATTTTCAGATATGTGTAAATCAAATCTGAAGAAAAACAGCGCCACGGCCGCTTTATGGCCCGAAGCGTCGTTTTGAATAAATTAGCTATTTTAAATTAAATAAAAATAGCGATAAATAGTTATAAAATATCATAAGCGATATGGAATGGAAATAAACTGAATTTGCTCGATTTATGTTGTATTTGATGGTTGAATGTGTTTGGTGTGAAAATTACATTAAAGAACAATATTGGTGTTGTCGAATAATTTAACCATTGAAATAAATCGATTTGAAATTCTAAATATGCGTGAACTATTTGAAAAGGCCGAGTTAATTCTAATTTCAAATAATTGATCGACGATTGAAATTCGAAGATGAAGACGATGGTCGAAGACCGGAGATCTTCACCTCGTTTGGATGGTCACCGAGGTCCTGATTGGGAGGCATCCCGAAATATGGATAATGAGTGGTGATCGTTCAGACGTACGTGTTGATCGATGGGTTTGCGAGGTATTTAGTGCCTCCGGTTTCGTTCAGACCCAGAACGGACTTGTAAATGGACTGTGTGTCTGACATTGGAGTTTATTCTGTGTTGATTGATTTCTGTTAAATATACATCTGTTTGGCGGCGGAGAATTTATTCTTTTGCTTAACGCCCTTCTCTGAGACGCACGATCTCAGAGGTTGTATATCGATGGACATCAGTCGCATGGCGTGAATTGCCTGTGTGGCATGCTAAGATGCAGTGATCAGGGCTTCTGTTGAAAAGCAAAGTCTTGTGGTGATGATCAAAGCACCGCCTGTGTGGCGTAGCTTTGTGTATAACGTGAATTCGCGAGCCTCACACCACGGTATGAACCTAAAACGGGAGAAGGATGTAACACCCCGTGCATTCTATAACTGTGAAATTTACAAATTAAAGTATAATTAATTTCAAATCAAAGAACTAAGGGAAACGGGATACGCCATTGCGTTCGTCTCGGAAAAATACGCGAAATAGAGTCCGAGTTTTCGAAAAACGGAGTTCGTATGAAGAAGATATAGCCTTCGGAAGTTTCTGAATTAAGTTAAAAATTCGAACAGCTCAGAAAAACAAGTTTAAAATTAAAACTCGGGCCCAATTGGCCAAGGCGGGAAAACTCCCGCCTAATGCACCCAGGTCGACTGGGCTGTCGACCTGGTCTAGCCAGGTCGACAGGGCTGTCGACAGGGCTGTCGACAGGGCTGTCGGCCTGGTCCAGAGCCAGGTCGAACCCAGCCCACCCTGGCTGGCCTAGTCTATGTTGGTCGATTTTCAGAAGCATGCTTTGTCATTAGGGCTAGGTGGCAGGCTCTAATTGGTCTCTCTTTCGAATGAATGGCTACGATCAATCCAAGCAACATCGATGGTCCTAATCAGTTCATAAACTCTATAAAAATGACCCTAGACTCAACCTAATCTATTCATTCAAAAATAAGAACAAAGCCATCATGCTGCTGAGGAACGACTAGGAGTAGCCACCAATTTGGGAGAAGACTAGGAGGAAAATTCTAAAGCATAAAGCAACTTAGACAAATCAAATCAACGCCTACGTCAAAAGGAGTCGCATCTCCAAATTCCTAAATTGGAGAATTCGCCACACAATTGTAAGTAGAGTATTATTTTGGTATGAACAAATAACTGTGTTGGTCTGTATACTTGATTTGTGGTGATAAAGTAATTCATATTTGTGCGTTACTATGATTCTTATCGATTTGGAATATTGTATACGTTTGGATATTCTCAAATTATGTTATTCATTATAAAAACTACATGGTTGCGGTAGTTTTATGCAAGTATACGTTTGGATATTCTCAAAGCATGTTATTCATTATAAAAACTACATGTTTGCGGTAGTTTTATGCAAGTATACGTTTGGAATATTCGCAAATTATGTAATCCATGTTGAAGCTACATGTATGTAGTTGTTTAATTGAAATTCATGCAAGTTTGGGGTTTTGCTACTATGCCATCATAATGTGTATTTTTGTACAAAAATCATTTTGTGTGTAATTGGAACAAATTTTGGGTTATTATAATTCATATGAAATTATGTTGAAAATTTGGCATCATGATCTATGTATTAAGCCATACTTTTGTACTAGAAAACCTCTTTGCGAACTTATGAATATGGCTAGGCTATGTTAGATATTTTGCAAAGCATGTTAGGTCTATATTGTTAACAAGAATTATATGATGACATATGTGGTACATAGCTAGGCTAGATTTATAATCTCATTTGCAAGTTTGCATGAATAAAGTAAAAACCATGATTCCATTTATGCCGTAAGTATATGTGTGCCATGGTTATGTGAATAGATTTAAAATCATGATTAAGTTGGAATAATACTTTTGTATGTTTAGCAAAAGTAGGCACCTTTATAACATGTAGTAACTTTGTAAACATGACTTGCTTATATTTGACATTATGCCTAAGTAAAAATATAGGTTTATGTTGTAGTTAAGACTATGTGGCAATAATGATACCCAATTTAGTTAGATTCTTAACTTAACTACAAGTTTATATGGTTTAATTCATGTCACTCATGCTTATGACCAAAATATATGTTACCACTATGCAAGTACACCAGTTTCTATTTTGTAGTTCCAACGTTATGTTGCAAGTTCATGCGTTCACATTCCCCTTTTTGTGTATGTAATCACGCTTTAAGCCTCCCCCCTTTCGCATGGCTAAGTTGGGCTTAAAAAGGCTAAGCCCAACATATATATAATAAACGGACGCATTAAACGGGGGAAAATAACGTTGGGTTAAATTTATTAATAAATGAAAAGATAAAGTAAAGGGGCCCAAATTCAAGAATGGGTTGGGCCCATGATTGGTGTAACCTTTGCACCATTGATTTTTAATGGGCCGCAAATATTTACATATGAGAAAATAAAGAAGAAAGACAAAATATGTAAATGTAGAAAATATGATGTGTTTAACCCGAGGTTGGATTGAGTTGTGATGTAAACCTGTCCGGAACCGCCCGGCTGTCCAGTAGTCACAACAATACCTATCTAATGTGGGAGGTTAAACATGGAGCCCAATAAGGACCCGAGGTTAGACTGAGTTGTGGCGTAAGACTGGCCGGAACCAACCGGCAACAGGCAGCCACAACAATACCTGTCTAATGTGAGAGGTCAAGGCTTTAATAAGACAATTAAGGCTGAGTCAGGATTGTTAGGATTAAGTGAACTAAAGACTTAATCAAAATGGAACATGCTAAACTAAACGGACTGGTGGGGGTTAGGTTATAAAACACTTAACCAACTTAGCATGTTGGCTAGAGATAGAAAACCTAGTAACGGGGGACCCTTTTCAGCAGTAACCCTATAAGGTGTATCATGATACCCTGAAACTAGGCAGGGTGGGGCACGATTACTGGGCTGATTGTAAGAGGTCAAATCGACGGCGGTGGTGTAGCAGTGTAGGTTCTAACGGGGTGCGGGCGTGCACACACTCCGGCGCAGAAAAATAAGGCACTGGGCACCAGTAGAATACCTGTGCATTCTAGGATTGTGTCGGGCCGCCGCCATGGGACTTGATACACCCCATGGTGGGACCAGCATAGGTAACTACAACATCGGGGGCCGTAAGACACATGTAACTATGCGAGTAGGAGCCGATCATCATAGAGTGGATCACTTCACCCTGATTATGGGGTGCCAGTTGGGATCTAGTTTATATGGGTTCAGAGATTAACATGGGGTACGATAGTACATTCGACCCTAGACAACTTAACCAAGTTTATAGTGCTTTCCCACTTCTTGTTTATACTTGTCATACCCAGTTCTTTATTCATAGACAGAATAGTCCTAGACTTACTCAGGCTTTATGTCTGACTCTACTTTTCTTTCGTCTTCTTTTCTTCCGTTTCCCCCCCCCCCCCCCCCCCAGGTCCACAAGGAGGGAACACTGCAGCTTGACCAGCCTTCATATCCAGCTTGAAGAGAAAGAATGTATTGCTTGGACCTTTTCGCTTTTGAACTATGGCTTTGGACAACCACTATGGGGCTTTTGCAGTTTATTTATGTTTTCTTTATGCTTCTTTAAATAATGTAATCAAGACAGATTATGAAAGTGTTATGTTATGTTTTTGGAAAGGATGTAAGACAATCATGGTGATGTTGTTGTAACACGTATTTGCTTTTATGAAATAAAAGTTGTTGTTTTTCCGCTGTTTACAAATATGCGTTCCTATATCTGTCTTGTATATCTGTGACTTATACTTATAAACCTCCACCAAAATTAGGGCATTCCCTTTGAGAGTGACCCTAACGGAGGTGGGGTGTTTCACTTGGTATCAGAGCATAGGTTTACCAGATAAGATAAAAAGTTCTGAAAATTTATTTTCAAAAAGGAAATTTAAAGAAGCATTTTTAAAAGAAAAATATTATTTTATTTTAAAAAGGCAAAGTTCCCCCAAAGCCATAGGTACTATCTCTTATCCTTCGTTTTGAATCTATCCTTTTTGTTTCAGCATGTCCGAAGAACTTAACTTGCCAGAAGGGGTGCCAATACCTGGTTGGTTTAGGCGGTTCTTAGAAGCAAGAGCCACTCAGCCAGGTCCTACCGTTCCTCCTCCCCCAGCTGCAGGAAATCATCCAGCTGCAGCGGCACCTTTTCCTCCACCTCCTCCACGGGGAAACACGTTTGCTAAGATATGTAAAGATTTTAAAGCTATGGGAGGAAAGGATTTCCATGGAACTGAGTCCTTCGTGGCAGCTAGAAATTGGCTGAAAGAAACTGAGGACCTATTCATCATCTTTGAGGTAGAAGATAGACAAAAAGTACAACTGGCAGTATGGCTATTAAAGGGCGAGGCTTCCTACTGGTGGGAAGTCACTAATGCAGAAAGACCAGTGGAGACATGGGAGGACTTTAGGGCAAGGTTTGAGGCTAAATTTCTCTCGGATGCGGAAAGGAGCTTGCAGTTGGAAAAATTCTTATTTCTTAAGCAAGGGGACAAGACAGTCAGAGAGTATGTTAATCAGTTCGATGAGCTGGCTAGGTTTGGGCTGGACCTAGTCAACACCCCGCACAAGAAGGCTCTCCGTTTCGTCAAAGGGTTAAATGAGCCATTACACAGTTTGGCCATGACCCATATACCCATGGGGTCCACGTATGAAAGATTGGTGCAAATGGCATTGCTGAATGAGGAGGATAAGGGTAAGAAGGAGACAAAGGCAGAAAGCTCTCAAGGGAAGAAAGAGGGTTTGCAGCCTAAGAAGACGGACTTT
This sequence comes from Allium sativum, assembly GCA_030737875.1. NCBI lineage: Eukaryota > Viridiplantae > Streptophyta > Magnoliopsida > Asparagales > Amaryllidaceae > Allium > Allium sativum. Next base: position 240,163,591 of record CM060923.1, on the reverse strand, counting down.
AAGAAAGGCGGGAAAGGCAACAAAGAGAAGAGGAAGTGTAATTTCTGTGGCAAAGTGGGGCACTTAGTAAAGGACTGCCGGAAAAAGAAGGCCAAGGAGAATGGTGGGTGCTTTTCTTGCGGTGAGACAGGCCACAGGGCTAAGGATTGCCCAAAGAAACGAGGACAGGGGCAGAGGGCTGGATCCACCTCAGGGGCACAGGTTCATGTGCTAGAAGCGCCACCTTTGCAACAGCGAGGTATAGATACTTCTGTAGAAAGTGTAGTTTATCTTTATGATCACCCCGTTCGCACTTTATTTGATTCTGACGCATCACACTCCTTTATCTCGTCTGCTTTAGTAGAATCTCTGCACCTAAAAAACTAGTATGGTAGAGGACCCCTTAATTGTTTCAAACCCAATTGGGGGCCCAGCTCATTTGTCTATGATCTGTTTAGGATTGAAAATTTCTATTCTAAGCGTAGAATTTCAATGTAGTGCCTTTGTTTTGGGCTTTTCGGGGTATGGTTTGATTTTGGGTATGGATTGGCTATCCAGTAATGGGGCCATCCTTGATTGTGAGAAAAGGGTTGTTAGGCTCCTAACCCAGCTCGGTAATACTTTGGAAATTTCTTGTAATCCCTCGTATGCGGTTATGCTTAGCTATCTTGAATCGCTAGATGCCTCTGTTGAAAATTTGCAATCAGTTAGAGTGGTCCGGGAATATCCGGATGTCTTCGAAGAGGTGAAGGGCTTGCCTCCGAAGCGGGAAATAGACTTCCGCATATATCTTGTAGATAATGCAAAGCCCGTTGCGTTGCCCGTTAGACACATGGCTCCACGAGAAAGGAAAGAGCTCAGTAAACATATTAAAGAGCTTCTAGAAAAGGGGTTCATTAGGAGGAGCATTTCAGAATGGGGCGCTCCAGTGGTGTTCGCTACAAAGGCGGATGGTTCACTCCGTCTATGTGTTGACTATAGGGAGCTCAACAAGCTAACGAAAAAGAATTGGCACCCTCTCCCTAGAATTGACGATTTGTTTGACCAGCTTGTAGGAGCGTCTGTTTTCTCCCAGCTCGATTTAGCAACCGGTTTTCATCAGCTAAGGGTGGCTAAAGATAGCATCGATAAAACGGCGTTCAGAACCCCAGACGGCTTCTTTGAATGGCTTGTCATGCCTTTCGGCTTGACAAATGCACATGCTTACTTCGTGGACCTGATGAGTAGGGTATTTAGAGATTTCCTCAACAAATTCGTAGTGGTCTTCGTAGATGATATCCTTATCTTCTCAAAGAGTGAAGAGGAACATGCTCAACACTTAAGGGCAATCATGGAAACTTTGCGAGTCCATCAACTAAAAGCCAAATTCTCCAAATGCCACTTTTGGAGAGAAGAGGTGAGGTTCCTTGGGCACATAGTATCCAAACAAGGGTTAGCAGTGGACCCTGCTAAGATAGTGGCGGTACAGGATTGGAAGACACCAAGGAATGCAACTGAGGTCCGAAGTTTTCTAGGACTAGCAGGTTTCTATCGAAAGTTCATAAGGGATTTTGCGAAAATCTCAGCTCCGCTCACGAAATTGACCAAGAAGAATCTAGTGTTCAATTGGGACTTGGATTGCGAGTTTGCTTTCCAACGACTGAAAAGGGCTCTCACAACAGCCCCAGTTTTGACGCTGCCAGATGGGAGCAAGATGTTCACTGTTTATACGGATGCATGTGGGACAGGGCTAGGCGCCGTCTTAATGCAAGAAGGAAGGGTAGTAGCTTATGGCGGGAGGCAGTTGAAAGTGCACGAAAAGAACTACCCAACCCACGATCTTGAGTTAGCCGCCATCGTCTTTGCACTCAAGTCTTGGCGACACTATCTCCTAGGTGAGAAGTTCGAACTTTACACTGACCATAAATCGTTGAAATATCTTTTCTCGTAGAAGGATCTTAACTTGAGGCAGCAAAGATGGATGGAGTTTCTTGCCTCGTACGATTTCGAAATCTCCTATACTCCGGGCAAAGGCAACGTAGTGGCAGACGCGTTGAGCCGAAAGAAATTGACCCTAAGCCCGCTGTTTGTTGAAAGACAAAGCCTAGAGTTTATAGCCAGCTTCGACTTTAGGCCCTCCTCCGATTTTGTACCAGGCCTGCTAGCATCTCTCGTAGTGCGCCCAACTTTAGTGGACTCAGTAGGGACAGCACAACGCGAAGACCCTCAGCTTGTGGAAACGATTGATAGGCTAATTAGGGGTGAGACTTCAAGTCACCTCAACAGATACTCCATCGACGATAAGGGTTTGCTAAGGCGAGACGGAAGACTATGCGTCCCACAAACAAAAGATTTAGTAAAGAAGGTTCTCGAGGAAGCACATCACTCCAAGATGACGATACACCCAGGCGGAGATAAAATGTACAAAGATATAAAAAGGACTTTCTTCTGGAACGGCATGAAAAAGGACGTGGCAGAATTCGTTTCTAAGTGTATGGTGTGCCAACAGGTTAAGGCGGAACAGAAAAAGCCTGGCGGACTACTACATCCTCTAGAGGTCCCGCAGTGGAACTGGGATAGCATATCAATGGACTTCATCGATGGGCTGCCTAGGTCTAGGAGAGGCAACACTAGCATTTGGGTAATAGTGGATAGGCTTACTAAAAGCGCCCACTTTTTACCTGTCAAAAGTAAAAGAACGGCCTCATCCCTGGCATCACTTTACCTCAAAGAAATCGTTCGACTCCATGGAATACCATCTAGCATTGTTAGTGACCGAGACCCCATCTTCACCAGCGAGTTTTGGCGGAGTCTGCAAGAAGCAGTAGGAACGCAGTTATGCTTGAGCACAGCCTATCATCCCCAAACCGACGGCCAAACAGAGAGAGTGAACAGAGTTTTGGAGGACCTTTTAAGACTGTGCGTCCTTGACTTCGGAGGGACATGGGAAGACCACCTTCCTTTGGTGGAATTTGCCTACAACAACAGTTATCAAACAACCATCGGAATGGCGCCCTTCGAAGCTTTATATGGAAGACCTTGCCGATCGCCCACTTGTTGGTGGGAGTCTACTGATAAGCTCATACTTGGACCAGATATGATCCGAGAGACTTCAGAGAAAGTAGACTTAATACGAAGAAGGATGAAGACGGCCCAAGACAGACAAAAATCCTACGCCGACAAGAGGAGAACCGACCTTGAATTTGAGGTTGGAGACAGAGTTTTTCTCAAGGTATCTCCGCTAAGAAACGTTGTTCGTTTTGGAACCACAGGAAAACTGGCACCAAGGTTCGTAGGGCCATTCCCTATCATCGAGAAAATTGGGAAAATGGCCTATAGATTAGAGCTACCCGAGAAGTTGGCCGGAGTCCACAACGTTTTTCACGTTTCACATCTCCGAAAATGTCTACATGAGTCTGCTGAAGTGGTAGAGCCAAATATCCTCGAAGAGGCCGAAGTGGAACGCGAAGCAACCATAAGAAAAGTTCCAACCCGCATACTAGGAACGGAAGTGAAGAAGCTACGCAACCGCGAAGTCAGACTCGTCAAAGTTCAGTGGAGCGACGCCGAGGGAGACGCGACTTGGGAAATTGAAGCTAGAATACGCACTGCCTACCCTTTTCTTTTCGAGGGTACATCCTTGATCTTTCTTTTTCCTTAAGTTGCGCTTTTATCTTTTAGGTATATTTCCTCGACCTTATCTTTTAGGTAGAAACCTTTTGGATGAAAACATGTAATTGAAACATGTTATGGATGATGGTTGCAAGTGGTTGCAAGTGATTGCTAGTGGTTGCTCGTGGTTGCATATACACACACAATCTAGGTTTTAGATCGGCTCAGTCACTTCATATTGCATATGCATATATGTTTGCATTCGTATATGGTTGAACTTTAATGTGTTGTCATATGGATGTTGCATTTGTATTGAATGATTGTGCACTCATGTAGAATCATGAATAGGAAAATTTGCATACATAATGGATTCATGGCACTTACATAATTCGCATTAAGGAGGTCAACTGAATCAGTAGACCGCCTGATTTTGCATTAGATAAGAGCATGTACACACACACACTTCGTATATGATCATGAAGCATTAGAAGTCTTTTAAGGACAATGGATGCTCGTGTTTGATGGATGAGTAGATGGATGACTGGATGTTAGGATATACATTCCTCCTAACTTGAAGATTTCGGGGACGAAATCCTTTTAAGTGGGAGAGAATGTAACACCCCGTGCATTCTATAACTGTGAAATTTACAAATTAAAGTATAATTAATTTCAAATCAAAGAACTAAGGGAAACGGGATACGCCATTGCGTTCGCCTCGGAAAAATACGCGAAATAGAGTCCGAGTTTTCGAAAAACGGAGTTCGTATGAAGAAGATATAACCTCCGGAAGTTTCTGAATTAAGTTAAAAATTCGAACAGCTCAGAAAAACAAGTTTAAAATTAAAACTCGGGCCCAATTGGCCAAGGCGGGAAAACTCCCGCCTAATGCACCCAGGTCGACTGGGCTGTCGACCTGGTCTAGCCAGGTCGACAGGGCTGTCGACAGGGCTGTCGACAGGGCTGTCGGCCTGGTCCAGAGCCAGGTCGAACCCAGCCCACCCTGGCTGGCCTAGTCTATGTTGGTCGATTTTCAGAAGCATGCTTTGTCATTAGGGCTAGGTGGCAGGCTCTAATTGGTCTCTCTTTCGAATGAATGGCTACGATCAATCCAAGCAACATCGATGGTCCTAATCAGTTCATAAACTCTATAAAAATGACCCTAGACTCAACCTAATCTATTCATTCAAAAATAAGAACAAAGCCATCATGCTGCTGAGGAACGACTAGGAGTAGCCACCAATTTGGGAGAAGACTAGGAGGAAAATTCTAAAGCATAAAGCAACTTAGACAAATCAAATCAACGCCTACGTCAAAAGGAGTCGCATCTCCAAATTCCTAAATTGGAGAATTCGCCACACAATTGTAAGTAGAGTATTATTTTGGTATGAACAAATAACTGTGTTGGTCTGTATACTTGATTTGTGGTGATAAAGTAATTCATATTTGTGCGTTACTATGATTCTTATCGATTTGGAATATTGTATACGTTTGGATATTCTCAAATTATGTTATTCATTATAAAAACTACATGGTTGCGGTAGTTTTATGCAAGTATACGTTTGGATATTCTCAAAGCATGTTATTCATTATAAAAACTACATGTTTGCGGTAGTTTTATGCAAGTATACGTTTGGAATATTCGCAAATTATGTAATCCATGTTGAAGCTACATGTATGTAGTTGTTTAATTGAAATTCATGCAAGTTTGGGGTTTTGCTACTATGCCATCATAATGTGTATTTTTGTACAAAAATCATTTTGTGTGTAATTGGAACAAATTTTGGGTTATTATAATTCATATGAAATTATGTTGAAAATTTGGCATCATGATCTATGTATTAAGCCATACTTTTGTACTAGAAAACCTCTTTGCGAACTTATGAATATGGCTAGGCTATGTTAGATATTTTGCAAAGCATGTTAGGTCTATATTGTTAACAAGAATTATATGATGACATATGTGGTACATAGCTAGGCTAGATTTATAATCTCATTTGCAAGTTTGCATGAATAAAGTAAAAACCATGATTCCATTTATGCCGTAAGTATATGTGTGCCATGGTTATGTGAATAGATTTAAAATCATGATTAAGTTGGAATAATACTTTTGTATGTTTAGCAAAAGTAGGCACCTTTATAACATGTAGTAACTTTGTAAACATGACTTGCTTATATTTGACATTATGCCTAAGTAAAAATATAGGTTTATGTTGTAGTTAAGACTATGTGGCAATAATGATACCCAATTTAGTTAGATTCTTAACTTAACTACAAGTTTATATGGTTTAATTCATGTCACTCATGCTTATGACCAAAATATATGTTACCACTATGCAAGTACACCAGTTTCTATTTTGTAGTTCCAACGTTATGTTGCAAGTTCATGTGTTCACATTCCTCTTTTTGTGTATGTAATCACGCTTTAAGCCTCCCCCCTTTCGCATGGCTAAGTTGGGCTTAAAAAGGCTAAGCCCAACATATATATAATAAACGGACGCATTAAACGGGGGAAAATAACGTTGGGTTAAATTTATTAATAAATGAAAAGATAAAGTAAAGGGGCCCAAATTCAAGAATGGGTTGGGCCCATGATTGGTGTAACCTTTAAACCATTGATTTTTAATGGGCCGCAAATATTTACATATGAGAAAATAAAGAAGAAAGACAAAATATGTAAATGTAGAAAATATGATGTGTTTAACCCGAGGTTGGATTGAGTTGTGATGTAAACCTGCCCGGAACGGCCCGGCTGTCCAGTAGTCACAACAATACCTACCTATCTAATGTGGGAGGTTAAACATGGAGCCCAATAAGGACCCGAGGTTAGACTGAGTTGTGGCGTAAGACTGCCCGGAACCAACCGGCAACAGGCAGCCACAACAATACCTGTCTAATGTGAGAGGTCAAGGCTTTAATAAGACAATTAAGGCTGAGTCAGGATTGTTAGGATTAAGTGAACTAAAGACTTAATCAAAATGGAACATGCTAAACTAAACGGACTGGTGGGGGTTAGGTTATAAAACACTTAACCAACTTAGCATGTTGGCTAGAGATAGAAAACCTAGTAACGGGGGACCCTTTTCAGCAGTAACCCTATAAGGTGTATCATGATACCCTGAAACTAGGCAGGGTGGGGCACGATTACTGGGCTGATTGTAAGAGGTCAAATCGACGGCGGTGGTGTAGCAGTGTAGGTTCTAACGGGGTGCGGGCGTGCACACACTCCGGCGCAGAAAAATAAGGCACTGGGCACCAGTAGAATACCTGTGCATTCTAGGATTGTGTCGGGCCGCCGCCATGGGACTTGATACACCCCATGGTGGGACCAGCATAGGTAACTACAACATCGGGGGCCGTAAGACACATGTAACTATGCGAGTAGGAGCCGATCATCATAGAGTGGATCACTTCACCCTGATTATGGGGTGCCAGTTGGGATCTAGTTTATATGGGTTCAGAGATTAACATGGGGTACGATAGTACATTCGACCCTAGACAACTTAACCAAGTTTATAGTGCTTTCCCACTTCTTGTTTATACTTGTCATACCCAGTTCTTTATTCATAGACAGAATAGTCCTAGACTTACTCAGGCTTTATGTCTGACTCTACTTTTCTTTCGTCTTCTTTTCTTCCGTTTCCCCCCCCCCCCCCAGGTCCACAAGGAGGGAACACTGCAGCTTGACCAGCCTTCATATCCAGCTTGAAGAGAAAGAATGTATTGCTTGGACCTTTTCGCTTTTGAACTATGGCTTTGGACAACCACTATGGGGCTTTTGCAGTTTATTTATGTTTTCTTTATGCTTCTTTAAATAATGTAATCAAGACAGATTATGAAAGTGTTATGTTATGTTTTTGGAAAGAATGTAAGACAATCATGGTGATGTTGTTGTAACACGTATTTGCTTTTATGAAATAAAAGTTGTTGTTTTTCCGCTGTTTACAAATATGTGTTCCTATATCTGTCTTGTATATCTGTGACTTATACTTATAAACCTCCACCAAAATTAGGGCATTCCCTTTGAGAGTGACCCTAACGGAGGTGGGGTGTTTCAAAGGACCTCAGGGAGGGCATGCGTTTCTTTCTAGCTAGGGTGGTGTCAGTGACCTACCAGCCCTGACATTTATATACTTTTCACCTATGTGGTTGTTGCTGTTGCGAGGCGCCTCGGTTTGATCGGACGATCCGGGTCTGATGTAGTCATTCGTTGGCTCATTTACACCCCAAAGGGTGGGGAAACGCAGTGTTCAGGAATTTTAATCCACATCGGTGGACCGGCCCTGACGATCCAAGGGTCCATCTGAGTCTGGGTCCTGTGGCTTGGGCTAGAGAGTCACGAATTCGGTAAGGACTATCTTTTGCCTTGGTTCATGACGGAAATCCAATTTCCAAATACGACATCGTGCGGTTCTGATTGTATATATATATGGCGACATGATATATGGTACCCATGCCGTCTATGATTGATAGTTATGATTTGAAATTGTTTTCAAAACATATAAACACTAGCAATAATATCAAATGCCTTTGTTTTATTCGTATCAATCATATTTTGGCCATTATAAGGTAAAACTCTATCCTCCGGTTTGCGTTGCATTGTGTGATGGGAACTGAGTCTTATAATGGCTTCATTTTTATAAAAAGCATAGCGATGTTTAAAAGAAAGATTTGTTTTAAAGCACTGGCAATCCAATGGAGTAAACCCGTTCCACGAAAGTGGCGTGGTCCTGTGATTAGCCAATTATATATGTGTTGAGTGGATTTCTCATACCAGTCCCATGACTGACTCGTAGTTTGTTTCACTTTCAAACTCGGGTGCCCCTTTTTCCACACGGGCAGCCTTGTATTCAGGTTTAGCTGGTTCTTCTGGATAGCTGGAGCTGAAGATGGATTCTATCATTTATTTCTTTTTATGCTGTTCAGCTCCTATTGTACATATTTTGTTTATTTCCGCTGTAGACATTTATGTATAGCTGAACTGTATTTGTACTAAGTAAGATCCTGTATACTGTGTAACTCTGATGATTACTTTTATCCAGTATAGTCTATTGTTCATATTCTGGTGTATTTATTTAATTCTGTTCTGCTATTATCTGTTTCTGTGTTATATTCCAAAAGATAGCCCTTGTTTCCGTGAGTACGGGAAATCGGGTCGTCTCAACGTGGTATCAGAGCTTTGGTTAAGCTTAGTTCTGGAATATAACATTTGAACGAACTCGTCAGAAATAGAACCAGTAGAGTTCTAGGACGGGTAACTCTATACAGATAGGATCAGCAATATCCTAGTATGAGTGAAGCAGAATGAGAAAACTCGTTAGAGATGGGGTTAGTAATGCCCTAGAACGAGTTGAGAGTGCCAAGTCCATAATTAGCGTATTTGTGATTATATATATAACCTGGTATTAGAAAATATGATTTTTATGTATATATATAGGAAAAATATATATATTTGAAAAGCTAATCATCAAATTGATTGATGATTGTGTTGTGTGATTATTAGTTCAACTAATAATATAATTGAAACTTATAACTAAAATGAGGATTGAGTTGGTTAATTAAACAACTATTAGTTTTGTTCCTTTTCGGGGACGAAAAGTTTTAAGTGGGGGAGATTGTAACGACCCAGAAAATCTGAACCAATTTAAAATTTTTAAATTGGCTAAAATAATGGATTTTAAATATTTAAAATAAATATTTTAAATAATGGCGATGAAAACTGAGTTTGAATCAACAATTGAAAACGAATATAATTAATTATAATTATATATAGAATTGAAAATGGCGCGGTAGTTCGATAATTCGATTTCAAACTTCAATTGAATATACCGGGTGCAAAACAATCCGGATTTTAGTGAAACCAAAAACATTAGGATCTAATTGGTAATATCTTTCTAACGAATCCGACCAATCGAAATTTGATAGAAGGAATCAAAAGATATGTCCAGTTGAAAATTCTGAATAGTCGCTATGGAATTCAGGCCCTTAAAAATGGACATTTTGCAAACGAACTCGGATTTCGACGAAACCACTTTTGTTGGATCCGTGATGTAAAGTTATTGCTAGATTCCAAATTTCATAATTTTTCGAATCAATATGTGAGCGTGGCAAAGGAAAACGCGTTTGACCAGTTTCAGTTGATTTTAATCGACTGGAAATTGGCCATTTTTCAAACGGTCTCAGAATTCGACGAAACTAGTTTTGTTAGGACCGTATCGGCAATACGAAGCTAGAAAATATTTTTCGGGAATTTTTCTCGTTAGTATGTGACCCCAGTATATTGAAATGTGCGTTCAAATTCAATATATAGAGTTATATGTTGATTTTAACGGAAACTGATTGTGACAATCAAATCAGCTTGCAATACATATCCCATTGTGTTCGGAATGGGGGTAAAACGCTATGGACGGCAGGCGGTGGGCCTCGTTTCGAGGTCGTATGTAAAAGTCAACTTTTTGCAAAATTAAATAATTAAATAATAAAAAAAAAAAAATATTTTCCCTCCCTTTATCTTTCTTCCTGGCCCCCCCCCCCCCCGGTTCATTTTTATTTCAAACGAAAAGAAGAAAAAAAAAAAACCCTAAAGACTATCGACAGACCGCCCCCCCCCCCCTAAAGCGAACGCCGCCACCACCGCAGCTCCGACGAAGACGATCCGCCCCCCGTCGAATCAAATCGCGAGCCCCTGAAGCAGCGCGACGCCAAGACCCAAGCCCGCCGTGCCTCGCTCCACCCTCCGCTTCGCCAACTCTTCCTCCTGCTGCCGACCCCGAGCGCCACCCTCGAGAAGCCCTCCGACGATCTGCGAAACCCCCCCCCTCTGTAAGTTTTTTTTTTTTTTTTGTTATTTTATTTTTAATGATTTAAAAACTGTTTATTTCATAAAAAGGTTAAAACAGATTTTTCTAAAGATTTAAAACTGATTTTAAAAGCATTTAAAAACTGATTTTATTTTAATAAGTAAATTCTGATTTTTTTTTTTGTAAAAAGAAAAACTGATTTTAAATAGATTTAAAAACTGATTTTAAATAGATTTAAAAACTGATTTTAAACAGGTTATAAAAACTGATTTTTATAAAGGTTTAATCTTTTAAAAGAAAAAGATTTGAACTTTTAAAAGAAAAAGATTTGAACTTTTAATAGAAAAAGATTTGAACTTTTAAAGGAAAAGATTTAAACTTGTTAAAGGAAAAGATTTAAACTTTAAAAAGAGAAAGGTTTGAACTTTAAAATAGAAAAGATCAGATTTTTAGAATAGAAAAGATCCTATTTTTAAAATAGGAAAGACGGAATTTTTATTAAGACAGAAGTAAGATATGATTTTTATATTTTTAAAGCAATAAAAATATAATTTTTACATCATAGGAATATTCAAAATATAATCTTTATATATTGAATAGCGAAGTCAAAATTCGATTTTTATATATATTGAATAACATAGTAAAAATTCGTTTTTTTACATATGTAGAGAATACGGGCGAAAGCGACAAAAGGCGAAGATTTCTATAAAGGAAGAATCGTGGAATTGGATAGCTATTGGTGAGATTTCTGATTTAAAAATTATATATATGTGTTGGAAATGAAAGTGAATTGCTATATATAAATATCTATATATATATATATATATATATATATATACGCCCCTCGTCCACAAACCATGGACGATATTTATTGGTTGAAATTGTTGTGAAAATTGATTGATAGCGAATGATTGTTTGGGATTGTTTGTGATTGATATTGGTTGATTGCGGTTGAAAAATACCCGTTTGTGGTTGAAAAATATTTGGTTGAAACCACATAGGATTAGTTTGTGGAAATGAAATAAATATATACATGCCGCCTGCGTGCGAACTAGATGCATGATCCCCATTGTCAAAAACCGCGAGGTTTTAAGGTAGAGCGAGGAGCCGTACTAGGGACGGTCCCGGTTTAACTACCCTGCCGTTATGCTGCCGAAATTTTGAATAATATTCGTGTGTTTGAATTATTTTCATATGCTTAAACTATATTTATTCATTGAATAGAAAACATTCATGTGTTGAATTGATATTCATTCGTTGATTAGAAATTCATGTGTTGAATGGTATTCATATTTTGAAATAAATTGTTTGATAATAAAAATCACATTTTTTTTTATCACCAACTTGAACTAAATAGAAAAATAGTGTTTTGAAATGAATTGTTTTACAATAAAAATCACATTTTTATTGTATGCATTAATCGTTGAAATGTGAAGTGTTAAAAATAGCCACCTGTTCAAAATAAACATATATGAGATGAAATATTCATTAATTAGCTAATGAAATGATTTGCACCTATGTATGTAACATTAGAATAAATGGTGTCTTTAAACCCAACAGAAATCAAATATGAAGTTGAATAGAAAATGATAAACGATAAGAACTGTATATATATGTACATGCATATTTATTGAACAGGTTATAGCAAAGGGGCTAGAGAAGAGGAATAAAATTTTGTGCCCGACAAATAGGTACACATTTACTGCTTTGTTTGGGTGATGATTTTATGAGCCTGTTGGCTAGCCGCTTGGCTTTTTCTTTTTCTTTTTGAGATTAGAAGGACCGGGAAAGCTATTTGCGATTTCCCGATGCTCCCGGTGCAGGGGAGGTTATGGCGAAATTTTCCAAAATTTTAAGGTGTTAGAAAAATATTTGAAGTGAAAACGATATGGAAATCATTGAATGAACTATATTTATATAAATATATAAATATAAATAAAATTAAAACGAAACGAAGCCGTGCAGTTCGTATTTTGAAACCATGATTTCAAACAACTAGTACGGGAAATCCGACCATTGGATTTTCCCGAAATCTCAACCGTCGGGTTCGCCTTGGAAATATCTTTCCAACGGCACCAACCTTGTAAAAATCCAACGGTTGGATTGTCTGGAATGTTTAATTCAAATCTGAAGAAAAACAGCGCCAGAAGCGATTATATTTATATATATATAAATATAATTATATATTTAATCGAATAACGACGCTGCAGTTCGTATTTTGAAATCGAAAATTCAAACGATTGTACCGGGAGATCCGACCGTCGGATTTTCCCGAAACTGGAACCGTTGGATTCGTTTTGAAAAGACCTTCCTAATGATGTAAATTTTGTGAAGATCTAACGGTTAGATTTTCAGATATGTGTAAATCAAATCTGAAGAAAAACAGCGCCACGGCCGCTTTATGGCCCGAAGCGTCGTTTTGAATAAATTAGCTATTTTAAATTAAATAAAAATAGCGATAAATAGTTATAAAATATCATAAGCGATATGGAATGGAAATAAACTGAATTTGCTCGATTTATGTTGTATTTGATGGTTGAATGTGTTTGGTGTGAAAATTACATTAAAGAACAATATTGGTGTTGTCGAATAATTTAACCATTGAAATAAATCGATTTGAAATTCTAAATATGCGTGAACTATTTGAAAAGGCCGAGTTAATTCTCATTTCAAATAATTGATTGACGATTGAAATTCGAAGATGAAGACGATGGTCGAAGACCGGAGATCTTCACCTCGTTTGGATGGTAACCGAGGTCCTGATTGGGAGGCATCCCGAAATATGGATAATGAGTGGTGATCGTTCAGACGTACGTGTTGATCGATGGGTTTGCGAGGTATTTAGTGCCTCCGGTTTCGTTCAGACCCAGAACGGACTTGTAAATGGACTGTGTGTCTGACATTGGAGTTTATTCTGTGTTGATTGATTTCTGTTAAATATACATCTGTTTGGCGGCGGAGAATTTATTCTTTTGCTTAACGCCCTTCTCTGAGACGCACGAGCTCAGAGGTTGTATATCGATGGACATCAGTCGCATGGCGTGAATTGCCTGTGTGGCATGCTAAGATGCAGTGATCAGGGCTTCTGTTGAAAAGCAAAGTCTTGTGGTGATGATCAAAGCACCGCCTGTGTGGCGTAGCTTTGTGTATAACGTGAATTCGCGAGCCTCACACCCCGGTATGAACCTAAAACGGGAGAAGGACCTCAGGGAGGGCATGCGTTTCTTTCTAGCTAGGGTGGTGTCAGTGACCTACCAGCCCTAACATTTATATACTTTTCACCTATGTGGTTGTTGCTGTTGCGAGGCGCCTCGGTTTGATCGGACGATCCGGGTCCGATGGAGTCATTCGTTGGCTCATTTACACCCCAAAGGGTGGGGAAACGCAGTGTTCAGGAATTTTAATCCACATCGGTGGACCGGCCCTGACGATCCAAGGGTCCACCTGAGTCTGGGTCCTGTGGCTCGGGCTAGAGAGTCACGAATTCGGTAAGGACTATCTTTTGCCTTGGTTCATGACGGAAATCCAATTTCCAAATACGACATCGTGCGGTTCTGATTGTATATATATATGGCGACATGATATATGGTACCCATGCCGTCTATGATTGATAGTTATGATTTGAAATTGTTTTCAAAACATATAAACACTAGCAATAATATCAAATGCCTTTGTTTTATTCGTATCAATCATATTTTGGCCATTATAAGGTAAAACTCTATCCTTCGGTTTGCGTTGCATTGTGTGATGGGAACTGAGTCTTATAATGGCTTCATTTTTATAAAAAGCATAGCGATGTTTAAAAGAAAGATTTGTTTTAAAGCACTGGCAATCCAATGGAGTAAACCCGTTCCACGAAAGTGGCGTGGTCCTGTGATTAGCCAATTATATATGTGTTGAGTGGATTTCTCATACCAGTCCCATGACTGACTCGTAGTTTGTTTCACTTTCAAACTCGGGTGCCCCTTTTTCCACACGGGCAGCCTTGTATTCAGGTTTAGCTGGTTCTTCTGGATAGCTGGAGCTGAAGATGGATTCTATCATTTATTTCTTTTTATGCTGTTCAGCTCCTATTGTACATATTTTGTTTATTTCCGCTGTAGACATTTATGTATAGCTGAACTGTATTTGTACTAAGTAAGATCCTGTATACTGTGTAACTCTGATGATTACTTTTATCCAGTATATTCTATTGTTCATATTCTGGTGTATTTATTTAATTCTGTTCTGCTATTATCTGTTTCTGTGTTATATTCCAAAAGATAGCCCTTGTTTCCGTGAGTACGGGAAATCGGGTCGTCTCAGATAAATTATTCTTTAATGAGATTTCAAAGGTAATAGTTATCCTATCTTTGGTTAATAACAGGGTAACTATTGTTAATATAGTTAATGTTAAAGATGGTTATTATTTAAATTGATAATAATTAAAGAAACAATTTTTTATTGGTATTTAATTAAAAAATGGTTAAGCGTCGCTAAGTTCGATCAAAACCAAATAATAATTTTATTAAAGGGATTTATAAATCCAAGTTTTCAAACAAGATTGATAAAGGGGAATTCAATTAACAGGTGATTAATTGACAATGAGGTTTAACCAAAAGGCGATAAAAGTTCATTATAGATAGGTATAAATAAATGGAATCAAAATTTTTTGTCGAGGGATTTATATTATGGACTAAGGGGTTATTAGTGAAAGAATATTTGAAGATTAAGTGGTGTTTAAGGGATGTTTACTTAAATAAGGAAATTAAGTAAAAAGACTTTAAACAAGGATGTCAAAATAGAGGGATGGTTTTAAAGACCAGATTTGAAAACCAAAAAGGGAAATGGGATTTTGATGTTAGTGGTTAAACTAATATAATTCTAAGGTAAGAACGTCGTCGATCAAGGTCTAAGAGGTAACTAAAATACCCCAACTTGGTTGGCTTCACTATTATCGAGGGATGGTATTAGTTTGGAACGAGTGAAGGTGTCAAAATTGGTTTTTCCCATACGAGGAATATTGAACTCTAATGCAAGGTTTTGGAAAATATATAAAATTGCAATATTAGTCTCAAAAGAAATAAGAATATTGATTTCAAATTATGTTGAAGATTTGTTATCCAATTTGAGTTGATTGAATATAGTATTTGAAATAGATTTAGTCAAACATAGTTATTCAGGAAGAGGTGCCATTGCGTACGACTGCTTGCGTAATTTGCAGGGTTGCAAATAGACTACGGCGGTCGGATGTTTCCTGAGGGAGTCAGGCGTAACCATTATGATCGCTGCGATCTAGAGTCGAGCGAATGGAGTAAGTAGAATATGAGTAAATCAATCAAAGCAAATCAGTCAAAGTTAATCAGAGGACATTTGGTTTATATCATTAGTATATTAAATAAGAATTCAATTATCGTATTTTAAAATATTAAAAGGGTTAGAAGCCTTAATTAAGCAGAATTGAATTAGTTTGTTTTAATTTTAAAAAGGTCAAGAAATACTAAATATTAAACCAGTGAACTCATTGGGTGTCATGTTTGAAACATTATATATTTTGATAGTTAAATCACCGACTATCAAATCTGTCCAATGCGATTGTTGGTATGGAAAGACCGGGATCGAATTCATATTCGAAAACCATTCCGACCAACAAATACGTAAAGATCAGAAGATGATCGGGATGGAGCTTTGAAGACCGTGGATCTTCATAAGCGGAAGAACCGCTAATAATCTTTGGTTAGCTCCCAAAGATAAACTGTGGTTCTGTCGTTGTTGGAATCCACGGGTTGCAAGGACTTCTCGCTACTAATTCATGGGGTGATTCGTATATGAGATGCAGTAAGAGAGTACCTTCGGTTCATCCTGTTCCTAGATGACTTGTATGGACGGATGTCTGACAAAATATTTCCAAAGGAATTACATGAGTTGATTTCTCCAAACATACCATAGTTGATGGCGGAGAAATGGTTATTCTCTAGCCAAATAGACTAGAGTATTTTTGTGGACATCAATCAGTGTGATCTGGCGGATCTGACAATGTGGCATTCAAAGTGTATGATGACCAGATGTTAAAGTTAAGTTCTGACCTCAAGCCTCATCAACCGGGAAATGACAAAAATTGGGCAGGCCGCATGGCTATGTGGGTCGCTCCCATTAGGATGTATGATCACCTATCTACAGAAAATGTATTTGCTTCTTTAATCTATATTTCGATGCTGTCCCTTTTCAGGAGGCGGTTGTTGATCCCAATCGTCGGTGATATACATTCGATACACTCAAGTGAAATGAGTGGTCGGTCATGTGAGGGCCGGGATGCAAGATGTTCTTGTTGAACCCAGTGTATTCACCTCTAGAGATACACGTTCAGAAGGTGGTCTCATACCTTGTCAAGGTTGGAATCCAATATCCAATAAGCGCCTGCGGTTTTCGATTGTATACTACATATAGGGAGCGTGAGATGCAAGCGTTCCTCTAGATTGCTAATTATTTGTATTTAGATATTATGATAATATCAGAATAAGCTATGATTTCAGAAATGTTTTGGGTTATAGTAAGGTAAAAACCGTCTGTGTTATGTGTGGACTGGTCTTACTATTATTCTCTGATTTCATAAAGGAATTTCCAAAGTTAAACAAGTGTGTGGTTTTGCTGTATTTATCACTGATAGTATTCCAGTCTGACCCGGTGTATTTTGTTTTAAATCAAATGTGCTCGGGTCAGACCGAGTGTATTTCCAGGTTAGGTTTGCTTGGAGTTCCGGTGCTGGAAGCAGGTGGCTTCACCATTAGATATATAAAGTATTTCCACTGTGCAGAGTTATATGTTATGCTCTGATGATTGGTATGTATATATAATTCTTTTGTATAAAGAGATTTGGTATTATATTTCATTCGTTCCGCTGTGAGATTCTGATGTGTTCTTCTTCTTCTTTCTTCTATTCAAATATTTCTTTCTTTCTATTCTCACCCTCTAAATTTTTACCCATGACAATCCAGTGTTTTCGATGCTTGAATAGTCGACATGGTGATTTTATGTCGATTTTCGGGGTCGAAAAGCCGCTGGGTCGTTACATCCACAGACCATGGATGACTTGTTTGTTTGATTTCTGTGTTGTGAAATTGAATTGTGTGATGTGCAATGAAATAAAATATTTTATAGTGGAAAATATTTTATAGTTAAAAATATGATTTTTAACGTGTATATAAAATAAATATTTATAAACAAATCGGACGATTTGTTTATAAACACTGATTTGACTGATATTGATTGGGACGATAAATTTTACACATCGCCCTACTGCACAAATAAAATCTGTGTTTGTTGATTTAAAACCCCACACGGGTATTGGGATGATATTTGACGTACACTAATCCCGATTGTTTAGTTGTATATCAATCGATGGGTTGACAGGCTGTGTAAGCGTTAATTATTTATATTTAATGCTTATGCAGTTGTGTGGTGCACTTTGGATGATGGTTGATGACTTATCGTTGCGGTTATATACATGTGTTGTAGGGAATCCATATAATTAACGTTATATGGTAATTCATTGGGCATCATTCCAATTTGGGAAATTAGAAAAATAAATATTCATGTGTTGAATAGAAATATAAATTCATGTGCTGAATAGAAATATAAATATTCATGTGTTGAATAAAAATATAAATTCATGTGTTGAATAGAAAAATAAATATTCATGTGTTGAATAAAAATATAAATTCATGTGTTGAATAGAAAAATAAATATTCATGTGTTGAATAATAAAAATAAATATTCATGTGTTGAATAGAAACATAAATTCATGTGTTGAATAGAAAAATAAATATTCATGTGTTGAAGAAAATATTCATTTGTTGAATAGAATAACGAAGTTATTGAAATATATAAAGCCGTGTTGGTTAGATATGCGCCATTTGACGCGAACGATATTTATATCGATTATATTCGTTTTTATAGTGATTATAGAAAAGGAAGTGATTTCAAAATATAACGTTTTGAAAATATTATCACTTGTATATCGATGATGTGGAATATTCAATTTTGATTTGAAATTGAATATGAAGTTGAAATCGTTTCGTAAACGAATTTAAAACGATTTTTAAAATACGTTTTAAAAGGAAATCGACGAAATATATATAATACATTATATATATAATGGCCTGAATAGAACGCGCCACGTTGCGGTAGTTCACGAATTTCGACCATTGACTTCGAATGGATATTACGGGAGATCCGACCGTCGGATTCTCCTAAAACCAGAACCGTTGGGTTCGTATCGAAAAGAGATTTCTAACGAGTTTTAGAAATTAGAAATCTAACTGTTGGATTTGGAATTATGTCCAAATCAAATTTGGAAAAGGTCCCTGTAAGTTAGTTCGATGGCCGTTAATGGAAATCGACTGTACGGGCCTTGATAAATTTATTAAAAATAGTAATAATTTGTGTAAAATCATAAGAAATGATTTGTGAAGAATTGAGATGAAAAATTCCAAATTTGAAAAGATAAAAATAGATTTTTATCGAAATGAACTAGTTTTGAACTAGAATAATAATCCCATTTATTTTTAAAATAAATAAAGTGGATTTGAAATGGTTTTGAAAATAACTAGAATTTCCAATATATAAAGTGGCAATGGATTTGAATCGAAATTGTCTTTGGAATATTTCGATGTTGGATTTCGTGATTATACGGATATTGTTATGGGAATTTGAAAGATATATTTATATCGTTATTTCCAATACGATATTTGTTGGTCGTAGAATTTGATATTGAATATAAGCCGATATATTTTCTATTCAGAGCCTTGTATTTGATATCAAATGTGATTTGGGTTTGTCGTAAATGGTGTCTTCATTAACACTGTTCTTAAGCCCAGTTGAGAAAAAGATTAATTCTTTTTATTCAGATTTAATGAAGTGTACCAATTAAATGATATTTAATTGGAATTGAAATAGAATGTGATTTTGGGTTTATCGTGAACCGTGTTTTAAATGACATTGGTTCTTTAACCCAATTAAAGACAGGACATGGTTTCCCAAGTTAAATAATCATTGATAGTGATTGTTGGGAAGATTAAAACCAAGTGGAGTTTTAATGAATCTTTTATTAGATTGAAATGATAGAGAATGGAGTATCACCAGTTTTGCTCCAGGCGATAGTTAAATCTTTAATTTGATTTGAATGTGAAATGGTAATTGAATTTACCGATTACACCGTGGTGTTAGATATGAAGTATGACCAGTTTTACTTCATGGGATGAATAGGTTGGGATTGGGAAATAAAATAAATGATTACGTCGGTGTGGTTCGCTAATCCCGACTAGTTTGAATAGATATTCAAAAGAAGATTAAAGAATAAATTTAAAGAATTTATCTTTGATAAAATTAATGGGAACCTTTCCCAAAGTTTAAGAATATTTGAATAAAAGAATATTCTGAATTGGAATGAGGCGTATGTTGTGTTTGTGTAACACTTGTTTATTATATACGCAAGTTATTCAGAAAGGCCGGTTTTATCCCATTATGGATAACTGATTCGACGTGGTGTCGAGGATGGAGACGGTGGTCAAAGACCGGAGGTCTTCACATCATTTGGGTAATTACCGATGATCTTGATAGGGCTGTACACCCAAGAGGAGGGAATTAGACGTGCTTGGAGATCGATGGATATACGAGGTACAAGGTGCCTCCCGTTTCGTTCAGACCCAGAACGAACTTGTAAATGGACTGTGTGTCTAACATAGGATTTTATTCTATGTGATTGATTTCTATTAAATATATATCTGTTTGGCGGCGGAGAATTTATTCTCTTGCTTAAAGCCATTCTCTGAGACGTACGAGCTCAGGGGTTACATATTAATGAATATCAATCGCATGGAGTGAATTGCCTGTGTGGCGTGCCTAAGTGGCAATTGATCAAGGCTTATGTTGAAAAGCAAAGTCTTGTGGTTGATGATCAAAGCACCGCCTATGTGGCATAGCTTTGTGTAACGTTGATTCGCGAGCCTCACACCCCGGTTGTGAACCAGAAATGGGAGAGGACTACAGGGAGGGCATGTGTTTCCTTCTAGCTAGGGTGGTGTCAGTGACCTACCAGCTCTGACATTTATATTATTTTCACATGTGTGGTTGTTGCTGTTGCGAGGCGCCTCGGATATATCGGTGACTATGTGAAGCCGATGGAGTCATTTGGCTCATTTACGCCCCAAAGGGCGGGGAAACGCAGTGTCCAGGGTTTAAGTTTAATCCACATCGGTGGACTGACCCTGAAGATCCAAGGGTCACTCGAGCTCTGATCCTGAGACATAGGCTAGGTTGTCTCGAATCGGTGAGGACTATGTTTTGCCTCGGTTCACAGATGGAAACCCAACTTTCCATACGTGACTTTGCAGTTTTGATTGTAGAGCCTAGTATGGCGACGTGATATATGGTACCCATGCCGTCTATGATTGATATTTATGATTGAAATTGTTTTGACACTATATACTTATAGTAATAATAAAAGATGAAATTTAGCGTATCAAGCATTCTTTGGCTATTATAAGGTAAAACCCTATCCTCTGGCTTGTGTTGCATTGTGTGATGGGACCTGGGTCTTATAATAGCTTCATTTTTCTTTATTTAGCATTGCGCTGTTGTTTTATGCACTGGTATTCTTTGGAGGAAACTCTTTCCGTGGTATACGGCGTGGTCCCTTGATTTACCTAACTTTAAAATAAAGATAAATACCTGTTTTAGCTCTCACACCAGTCACATGACTGACCTGGAGTTTATTGTTTTAACCTAAACTTTGGGTGCCCTCATTTTCCGCACGGGCAGCTAGTAGTTTTGGTTTTGCAGATTTATATTCACAGGATCCTAATTTATAGTTGGAATGATATTCGGAAAGCTCTGTATTCATTTATCTCTTTCAGTTGTGTATTGTATTATTTTTCCGCTGCTATGAAATGTATTGTAACCTCTGATATTTTATGTGTAATATTTATTCGTACTCTGTAATAGTCTTGTATTCTGATGGAACTGTTGTAATAAGCAATGAAATGTTCTTCTGTTTGCGTCCCAATTTGTCTTGTTATCAAAACAATCAGGGGTTTAGAACAGTCTTGGTCGATTTAGCGATTGATTCGGATCGAGCGAAATTCCTTGTTGTTATATGATTTATCTGTTTGTCGGTGATGTATAAACACAGATTTGTGTGTGTTCAATAAAAATAACCATATTGTTTATTTATTGATTTGGATTAGAATTTCCACATCGATAAAAATAAATCATATTGTTCGGTTATTGGTTTAGATTAAAATTTCCCTTTAATAAAAAATTTATATAAATTATTTTGATTATTTTGTTGAATTGAATTAGATCGTCAATTCAACATTAAAAACAAATTTTTTTTTTGAGTTGGATTATATTGTCAATTCAACATTGAAACATTATTTTGATTATTTTTGGTTGAATTGGTTTAGATTGTCAATTCAACATTGAAACATTATTTTGAACATTTTTATTGAATTGCATTAGATTGGCCATTCAACATAAAAACATTATTTTGATCATTTTATTAAATTGAATTAGATTGTTAATTCAGTAAAAGGACATTATTTGGATTATTTTATTGAATTGAAATAGAATGGCCAATTCAATGTAAAACATTGCTTTATCATTTTTATTTTAATTAAAATAGAATTGTCAATTCCACATAAAACATTATTTCATCATTTTTATTTAATTGAAATAGAATTGTAAATTCAATGTAAAATGTTATTTTGTCATTTTATTAGATTTAATAGAATGATCAATACAATTGTGAACATGTCATTGAATTGAGATAGAAATATATATATATATATATATATATATATATATATATATATATATTGAAAAACAAAGATGGTTCTTTTATTTGCATTCTTTTATGCAAATATACATAGGAATATAAGATGGTTCTTTTATTTGCATTCTTTTATGCAAATATATATATAGAAATAAAAATGTTCTTTTATTTGCATTCTTTTATGCAAGTATAAATAGAAAAATAAAATGTTCTTTTATTTGCATTCTTTTATGCAAATATACACAGAAATATAAAATGATCTTTTTTTGGCATCCTTCTATGCAAATATGCATAGAAAATAAAAATGTTCTTTTATTTGCATTAGAAGTAAAACTATATTTTTGTTTGCTATTTTAGATGCAAACAAAACATTAGAAGTAAAACTATATTTTTGTTTGCAATTTTAGATGCAAACAAACATTAGAGTTAAAATTACATTTTTGCAATTATAATTGTAAACAAAAACACTAGAATGAATATGACATTTTTATTTTGTATTTTGGATAGAAATAAAAATATGATTCCAAGAGTTACATTTTTGTTTGTAAATTTAGTTGCAAACAAAGCATAAAGCATAAAAATAAAAGATTATATTTTTATTTGCATATTTAAAAGTCGAATTTTTATTTGCATTCTTTGATGCAAATAAACCACCGTATTAAAAGTTGAAATTGTCTTTGCATTCTTTGGTGCAAATAAACTATGAAATTAAAAGTTGCATATTTATTTGCATTCCTTGAATGCAAATAAATATTGAATTAGAACTTGCATATTTATTTGCAATTTTAGATGCAAATAAAATATTGAATTTGAAATTGCATATTTATTTGCAATTTTAGATGCAAATAAAATATTGGATTAGAAGTTGCATTTTATTTGCAATTTTAGATGCAAATAAAATATTGAATTAGAAGTTGCATTTTTATTTGCAATTTTAGATGCAAATAAAATATTAATTTAGAAGTTGCATTTTATTTGCATTCTTTGATGCAATTAAAACATGAAGTTAAAATTTGTATTTTTATTTGCATTCTTTGATGCAAATAAATCATAAATTAAAATATTACATTTTTTATTTGCATTTTAGATGCAAATAAAAAGCATAGTTTAAAAGCTACATTTTTATTTCATTTTAGATATATATAAAAGAATAGGATTAAAAATATCATTTTCACTTTTAAACTAGAGAAAATAAAAAAAGAGGATTATGACAAAAAAATAATCACTTTTTCGATTTACACTAGTTGAAACAAAAACAATCACTTTTGTCAATTTACGTTAGTTGCAACAAAATATTCACTTTTGTCAATTTATATTAGTTGAAACGAAATTATTCACTTTTGTCAATTTATATTAGTTGAATCAAACATTCATTTTGTCGAATTATATCGGTTGAAACACAAAAAGGATATTTTTGTCAAATAAGAATTAAACACAAATAACATTTTGATAAAATAGAATTGTCGGCAAATGAATGTATCACTCTTCTTATACATTTTGTTGAGATAGAATTTACATGCCAACAAAAAAGTCATTTTATTTGCATAACATACAATAGAATTTTTGTGCAAATGTAAATATCATTTTTATGTGCAAACTTACACTGGAGTTTATATTCAAATATAAGAATTATATTCTTGATCGAACCACACATTAGAATGTATAGGCGATACCAACTGTGATAACCCCAAACTTCCGTAGACCGAAAGTAAGGATAATCATTTTGGAATACAACATATTCACAACAAAAACAGATCGCAGATAGATATCATAACACATAAACCATTGCAACAGAAATAAACTGTCATCAACATCACAACAGAATCATCAGAGTATGCAGTTTACAGGATCAACTTAGCATAATAGCAGTCTCAACGAAAGAGAAATAAGTCTCAAATGAAAAGAAAAGAGTTTCACATCCCATTACATACATCAAAGCAAGAGATAGAAGAAATGTCTCAAAAGCAGAATAAAAGATGGAGAAAGGATCTTCTTCTTCTTCCTCCCCAAAGCTAGCTCCCACCAAAAAGTGTCACCTAGAAACCTGTCAATTGGCTGCCCGTGTGGAAAGAGGGCACCCGAGTTTGCAAAAGTGAAACAAACTACGAGTCAGTCATGGGACTGGTGTGAGAATTCTTAACTAAATTTACTATCAAGATGGCGAATCTCAGGACCACGCCGCTAACGCGGAACGGGTTTACTCCATTGGATTGCCAGTGCAATATTTTATAAAGTTTATATAAAACAGCGAAATGACTTTTTGAAAAATGAAACCATCATAAGACTCAAGTCCTATAACACAATGCAACGCACACCGGAGGATAGAGTTTTCCCTTATGATGATCAAACATGCTTAATACGTGAAAGGTAGTATTTTAATATTATCATTAGTGTCTAGGAAGTATTAAAATACTTCACTATAAATATATCAATCCTAGACGGCATAGGTACCATATACTATGTCGCCGCATATAAGCTTACAATCAAAACCGCAATGTCGTCGTATTGGGAATTGGGTTTCTGTCATGAAATCGAGGCTAGGGATCATCCTCTTCCGATTCGAGACACTCTAGCAAATACCTCAGGATCACACCTATGGGCAACCCTTGGATGCGGTAGGGTCGGTCCCTACCTAACGGTAGTGGATTAGTTATGCCTGAACATACGTTTCCCGTCCCCTTTGGACCTATAATGTGACCACTTCCGGCCTATAAAAATGTGGTACCTCAATCCAAAATCCACATAGTAAAATGCCGGGCCGTGTTAAAACCCAAACATCACTCTAGCTAAAAAGAAACGTATGCACTCCCTACGGTCCATATCCCATTTTTGACTCATACCGGGGTGTGAGGCTCGCGAAGTCACGTAATACACAAAGCTACGCCTAAACAGGCTATGCTTTGTCATCAGCCACAAGGCCTGCTTTTCAACAAAGCCTTGATCATTGCATCTTGGCGTGCCACGTTGACAATTCAACGCCATGTTATCGATAACTACTACTACGTATCCGGGTGTTTAGTAGAGAATAAATTCTCCACCACCAAACAGATATATATTAATAGAAATCGATTAATTACATGTAGCGAATTCCAACGTCAGACACGCATCCATTTACGAGTCCGTTCTGTGTCTGAACGAAACCGGAGACACCAAACAGGTGCTCGCTAATCCGCACGATCAACACACACGTCCGGACAATTACTGCTTCAACCTAGTCCTGAGAGCAAGTCAGTCCAAGGAATCAGAAGTCATCGCCCATTCGATGTGAGGGTCGCCGGTCTTCTACACCGTCTTGTTACATCTTTGATTTAATCGTCGTTCAATTATTTGAAATGAGTTAAACTCGGCCTTTTCAAATAATTGACGCATGATTATAGTTTAAAACATTTCATATATATTTATAACCATTTATCGCTATTTTTTTTTATTTGTTAAAAATAGCTCGAAATATAAAAACGACGTTTCGGGTCAATGGGCGGCGTTGGCGCTATTTTTACCAAAATTTGATTTACACATATCTTAAAATTTAACCGACGGATTTTGATGAAATTTATATCGTTGGAAAGCCCTTCCCAAAGCGGTCCTAACGGTTCCAGTTTTGGGAAAATCCAGCGGTCGGATCTTTCTATATATTCGTTTGAAGTTACGATTGTCGCTACGCGAACTGCAGCGCTCGTTTCGTTTAATTTTATATTTTATATTTTTATAAACTATTTGGCAATTTCCCCTTGTTAAAATCCATTCCTATTACTCTATGGTAATAACATTTTTGTCCGCCAATTCTAATGCGATAAAAACGATGGTTTCAACAATGTATAATTTTATATTCAACAAAAATGACATTTTTTTCGCCAATTCTAATGCGACCAAAAATGATATTTCAACGATATAAATTTTAATGTTCAACAAAATGACATTTTTGTTCGCCAATTCTAATGCGACCAAAAATGATATTTTAACGATATATATTTTAATGTTCAACAAAATGATATTTTTGTTCGCCAATTCTAATCCGACAAAAAATGATATTTTCAACAATATATATTTTAATGTTCAACAAAATGATATTTTTGTTCGCCAATTCTAATACGACCAAAAATGATATTTTCAGCAATATATATTTTAATGTTCAACAAAATGATATTTTTGTTCGCCAATTCTAATGCGACCAAAAATGATATTTTCAACAATATATATTTTAATGTTCAACAAAATGATATTTTTGTTCGCCAATTCTAATGCGACCAAAAATGATATTTTTAACAATATATATTTTATTGTTCAACAAAATGATATTTTTGTTCGCCAATTCTAATGCGACCAAAAATGATATTTTCCACCATATATATTTTAATTTTCAACAAAATGATATTTTTGTTCGCCAATTCTAATGCGACCAAAAATGATATTTTAACGATATATATTTTAATGTTCAACAAAATGATATTTTTGTTCGCCAATTCTAATGCGACCAAAAATGATATTTTCAACAAAATATATTTTAATGTTCAACAAAATGATATTTTTGTTCGCCAATTCTAATGCGACCAAATATGATATTTTCAACAATATATATTTTAATGTTCAACAAAATGATATTTTTGTTCGCCAATTCTAATGCGACCAAAAATGATATTTTAACGATATATATATTTTAATGTTCAACAAAATGATATTTTTGTTCACCAATTCTAATGCGACCAAAAATGATATTTTCAACAATATATATTTTAATGTTCAATAAAATGATATTTTTGTTCGCCAATTCTAATGCGACCAAAAATGATATTTTAACGATATATAATTTAATGTTCAACAAAATGATATTTTTGTTCGCCAATTATAATGCGACCAAAAATGATATTTTCAACAATATATATTTTAATGTTCAACAAAATGATATTTTTGTTCGCCAATTCTAATGCGACCAAAAATGATATTTTCAATAATATATATTTTAATGTTCAACAAAATGATATTTTTGTTCGCCAATTCTAATGCGACCAAAAATGATATTTTAACGATGTATATTTTAATGTTAAAATTTGATTCATTTCAACTATATTAACATAACAATAAAGCTTTGTTCACTTCAACCGTATAAACACGACGATGAGATTTTGATGTCATTTCAACTATACTAACATATGATGAATTTTGTGCATTACAACAAATGACAACATAAGTTTGGTTGTAAAATTCCTATGCATCAAAAATAATAGACTCCGACCTTTGTTTTGTGAAATAAAACAAAATATATGAAACTTATTCATTTTATAGGATAAAAGACCAAATCATTATATAAATTCAACTTCTTTTATTTTATATGTCAAAATAAAAGAGTCAAATCTTTATTTATTATTTAAAACAAATGAAAGGAAAATAAAGGTTGAACTTTATTTTATTTTGTTTTCCAAAAACAAAAGATCAAACTTTCCTTTAGATTTGTTTTTGAAAAAGAAAACAAGATTCTGTAAATCAAAAACAAAAGACTAAAACTTTGTTTTATTTGTAAATCAAAACAAATGATTCTATTTTAATTTGTTTTCAAAACCAAAGATTAGAATTATATTTTGTTTTCAAAACAAAAGATTAAAACTCTATTTTACTTTCACACAAAAGATTAAAACTTTATTTTGTTTGATTTCAAAAGATTAAAACTTAATTATATTTTATTTCAAATCAAAACTTCTAAACAAAGATCCCAACTTTATTTTATTTTATTTTCAAATCAAAGGATCAGTTTCAAGGCAAAGGAATGAAAATAAAAATAAAAATAAAAATAAATCAAAGGCGAGAACTTTATTATGATACATCAAAATTTTACAGATCCAAACAGTCAAATTATAACATAACATCACAATGAATCAGATTCAACCATACACAATCACCACATAACAGATCAGAACAATATACAATGATTCAACTGATCGAACAAGATTTAAAATGAATTATTTAAATTTTTAAATTCAGAATCTCACAGTCGTTCGCGATTTTTGGCCCAAAATTCGAACTATTCAGAATCAACTCCAGTCAGTTTCGATGCGTAGATCTCAGTCACACGATTATAACGCCGCTGAAATCACCAAATTTCGAATTGAAACGAGTTAGATATGATAGTTTGAAGTTTTAAAATAAATTGAATTAATTAAATAATAATTTAATAGGATAATTCACCTTCTTCCTCACTGTAGAATTAGGCCGACAGTTTTCAACATTGGGTTCAAATTTAGGGTTGGGTTTTGCTTTCAATTGGTTGCAGTGTTTGACGATCGGGATGTGGCACGCTGGAGCAGGTGAAGCGGCGCACGTGGGGGGGGGGGGGGTGGTCTTGTCCAACTCGGCGGCGGCTAGGGGGACCAACGGCGGACGAGGCGCGGCTGGTTTGGGGTCCTGCTGCTCTGGCTTCGAGCGACTAGAAGACGATCCACCCGTATGGAATTGAAGAGGACAGAAGGGGCTTTGATTTGGTATGTATGAGGGATTTTAATTCGAAGGAACGAAGAAGAAATTGATGGAGGAAGGGGAAGCAATTTCGGCCATAGGACTGAAGGGGGCGGCGGCACAAAGATGATGAATAGTAAAGTAGGGTTTTGTCTTATTTTTATAATATTTTATGTGTAATTTTATAATTAAATCCATAATTTCTAAACTATTTCGATTTCAGCCCAAAAGAAAGTGCCCCTAGCCAATAACCCATATTCCGGACCCAATGGGACAGGTCCCGTCAGCCCAAACGGCTGTCTGTGGCCTGGTTTATTTATTTTAATATTTAATTTCTTTATTAAATAAATTCTGTCGCACAAATAAATTCACCGAGGCCACATACGGACCCAGAAAAATCCAGAAAAAATATTTCTGGCTTCGTTATGCTACGTTAAATTCTAAAACACATATCTTTGCTCATTTTTTTTCCTTTTCATATCACATTTCAGTCCGTTTCCCATTGCCTATTCTGACCTTCTTAGCAATCTATAATGCAAAACCATATGCAAAATTTAGAAATTCACATGGCCTGTGTACCATCCTTTATCGGCTCTTGTGTATTATACATCAAGAGCGTATGTATAGAATGAAGAAAAATTAAAACAAAGTTGCTCTCTTCTTTTCAACGCAGCATGGGCTCATCATTGTAGCAAGAAAATTTTAAAAATAATTAGAAATGAAATATGTGCTTAGCTCCTGTGTAAATTAATTTATCAACCTATCCTATATGTACTTAATACATATCCGCGCGCATGTTACTCCTATGTTTCCAACCGCACTCGCTAACAAATTCCAATACCTTCATACCCAAGTAACATAAATAGTACATACACCTAAGCAATGCACAATCACTATTTAAAATCCTACATTGAACAATTTCAGAAGCTAGGCCTTGCCCATCACAATGTGAAACTTAGACAAGATGATTGAAATGAAAACACAACCGATGTGAATCTCTTTTTCAGTCGACCTACCATGGAGCTGCAACCTACAATATTTTGGATAGACCTACCTAGCATTCCTTTGAGCCGAAGTAAGCAACCCTTGGGCAAATTAAACCAAACGGTGCTATCTGCCTAACCAATCTGTGAATGAAATGAAAGAATAAAGCACGACTAACATAAAAACTAATCTCACAGTCTACTCTATATTTCATAAACACCATACACTCAGCCCAGCTATCCTAAAATATATATATAGAGGCACAGACCTATATTTGGTTTAAAACTTTTCAATTTATCGCCAAGTTCAATCAAGGAGGGAGGGCACATGCAAGTGATTGAACGTAGTACGTAGTGTAAGGGACAGCGTTTCTATCCTCTCTTCTCGCCGGGCATTTCTTTTTGTCTTTTCACTGCTTTCACTTGACATTGAAATATCACTGCATCCAAACATATGCTGGACAGTATATGCTAATCTGTACGTGAGGAAGTGACTCCATGCTCATCCTGATTGTTCTCCCACCTATATATAGCAGTGCAGTCTCATTTTTTTTCCAACAAGCATGGATGAACATCCGTCCCCCTCCCGCAAATAAAAAAAAGGAAAAACAAAGAAAGGAGAAAGCGGTTTGTATTTACTGGAGGTTAGGAGGGATAGTATAGCATGGGAGGAAGTAAACAAGGCAAGAGGACATGGCCTGATGTGTAGAAAGGTTGGACGTGTTGGCACTAGCAGGCACACAGGCGGTTGTCAGCAGGGATTTTCAGTAGGGGCGGTTTTGGTTTAGAATGGTAAAGTCGAGGAGGGACGTGAAGTTGATGGTGCAGGCGCTCCTGTAGTGGCTAGCGTAGGAGGTAAGTATGCGGACAGGGTGAGTGTTAATACATGAAATAAGGAAAGATCATATGGGTATTAATGTGAAGATGATCTTCCAGGGAGGAGCATCGTGGCATTAACGTGATGAGGGGAGGGATTGTTTTAAGGGCGAAGTGGGGTGAGTGCATGTAAGTATGCACGTGCAGGTATGAATTTGTGTGATGCTAAAAATACTGTAGGGAGTAAGATTTTAATTGGGAAGAAGTTCTGGGAAGGGAAATTTTAGCATGTAAAGAAGAAGGAAATTGGATCACAGTAGCAACATTTTAGATGAGAAAGAAAGAAAGGCTGAGAACGTGATGGGTTAACGGTAAGATATACTATTAAGTTGATTGATTAATTAACTAATCTAAGTTAATTATATTATTCAAATTTTGTTAAATGTTGTTAAAGGCATTTTGAAGGCTCGGACGTTAAGGTTTTGTGGAGTTTAGAAAATCGAAGGAGCGGATCGGGGTATATGGGAGGAACCGCATGATTTAATATATTGGTGTACGGTAATGATCATCTTAACATAATTAATTTTATTAATTAAAGGGTATGGCTATTTTAATTGTAACTAAATATTGTGGTCGCGATAACTTTTACGTGTATATAAACAGAATCACGCGAAATTGGATTCAATAAGAATGTATCGACAGAGGCTATGCTGCTGACTAGTTTCAGACAACATTGGAAGCAACCGGATTTTTCTGTTTAATATTAGACGCTGGTTTAGAATTTAACAAAGAGATGCACGGACCATCAATCAAAATACAGGTGAGTTAATTCTCACGCATTTCTGAAATGCTAGGATGTGCTAAATTCATATAATTAGATTAAATCATTGATAATTGGTTGATTGGATGCCTTGAATGCCTATGATTTGTTTATATGGTTGATGTGAATTATATTATCGTCAGTTAATATATTTTAATCATATGCTATTAAAAATTATATGCTGATCTATGATGCAAGGAAGAACAGGTAGGAGGAATCAAACCGGATTCCTCAAATATTTAGTATACTGTTTATTTCATATTTTATATGAACTGTTTAAAACCCGTTGACTTTAACCCTATTGGTTGTTGATTGTGGTGGAGCTTTGAATCAATATATAGTATGATTATTGAATAAATAGCAGATGTCCTAGAAATACACCGTTTTATAAAGATTGATTCACCATCAGGTAAATCGCTAGAAATGAAGCAATGAAATTTATTTTATCATCAAATATAAATTTTTTAAATATATTATTTTAAATGATGTTCTAAAAAAGGAGAAAAATCCAACCACATATATATACATTAATTGGTTTAACCACAAATTACCATTTTGTACCAAATCTACCGTGCGCAAAGCATGTGCTTATTAAAGTGGTTATCAAACAATTTTATTTAGCTAATTCAAATGACCAGAATTAACGTAACAATTGGAATGGGTTTTATATTGATATTAATCAAAGCGAATAGAATTATTTCGATTAATTAATTATTAATTAATTTAAATGGAAATATCAATAATGATTAACAATCAGGTTAATCATGTTTAGAGTTGAACAAGTTAACGGAGTTAACTGAAATTGTTTATTTAATTAGTTCATTTATTTAAAGAGAATAGTTAATGGTTACGTAATCCAGTTTTATTTTAATAAACGTTGAAATTTGATTATTTGTCATTTATTAAGAATCGAAGTGATAATTTGGAATGGGAAATATAGTAAGCAAAGTTTGTGAAGTTTAAAGCCGTGTTTATTGTTAATAAAACAATTAGATATTTGTAATCGAAGTTTTAACTTGATTGGATTCTATGAATCCAAATTATACGAAGTTAAAAAATCCAAGTTTAGTGGATATGTAAATGGAATGAGTATTGGAAGAGACATTTGAATAAAATAAAAGCCACGGTTGGAAATTATAGAATTAGAACTTAACTGGGAAATAGCTGGGCTAACTGATTTTCTAAATATTGGTCTGATATTGGTTTCGGCCTTCGGTTCAATATTTAGAGAATTACCTTCTGACTGATTTATGGTTAGGAACTAGTGGGGATACTAAATGGGAAACCAAACGTAAACCCAAGTTTGAATTAGAGCAGTTAAACGAGGTAAGTTATAAAGATGCGATATAAAGCCGCTAGATTAAAGAAAAGATGATATTTCATCAAGATGGAATTAAAATCGGATTTGTGGTGATATGGGAAATAAGTATCGGTTTTTGTATTACAACTGATATTTATCTTAAGATAAGAACGTTGTTGATCAAGGTCTGAAAGGTAATTAAAATACCCCAACTTGAACAACTTCAGGATTATCAAAGGATGATATTAGTCGTAATGGGGGAGATGTTGGAAGTAAATTTATTTCGAGAAATAATAATGTAACGTTATTTGAAAATGTTGGGAATGTATATATGATGGGATTCCAAATATAAAATGAAATAAAAGGAGCTTGAGGATGTGAAATGATATTTCCATAATAGAAATATATAAAAGGAGATTGATGAGAATATGATGACATTTTCAAAAGTAAGAAATGGGATTTAGAATGAGTTCATTCTAAGATGATAAGCGACGTTTATTGTGTTCAAATTACGAAGCCAAGGAAGATGTCGTAATGACTGTTTTACAAATGATGATTTGAATCGATAATAAATAAGAAATGTTATAGCAGTGTTTTGAAATATTAGTTGAAGGTTAAATTAAATAGAATTTAAGATATGTTCTAGGTATATAAGTAAAAGGATTTGAGTATAATTATATATTAAAACAATATATTATATTTTGGGTATTCCAACCGATATAGTATTTTTAATGGCCAAGTGATGTTGTGTAATAAACCAATGGATCTGTTTATTTTTATGGTTGTTTATTTTGATAGTTAAATAACCGACTATCAAAATCTGACCCAATGTTATTGGTACGGAAAGACCGAGATCGAATTTAGATTCAAAAACCATTTCGACCAATAAATACGAAAACGTGGTAGGAGCTGATCGAGATGGAGCAATTGAAGACCGTGGATTTTCATGAAACGGAAGAGTTACTTACAATCTCTGGCTGATCCCTAGAGATATACTGTGATTCTGTCGTGATTGGAATCTATGGGTTGCAAGGACTTCTCGCTGCTGATCCATGGGGTGATTCCCATATTGGATGCAGTAGGAGAGTACCTTCGGTTCATCCTGTTCCTGGATGACTTGTATGGATGTTGTGAATGGTGCCCAGATGCTACAAAAGTCGATTTTAACCTCAAGCCTCATCAATCGGGAAATGACAAAAATCGGGCAGGCAGCATGGCTATGTGGGTCGCCCCCATTAGGGTGTCTTGTCACCATCTAGAGAATATTCATTTTGTTACTTCTTTTCATTTCGTATCTCCCGAGAAAAACGGTAGCTGCGTAGCTGTGAGGTGAAAATATATTCGACACACTCAAGCGAAATGAGTGGTCGGTCATGTGTGGGCCGGGTTGCAAGAGGTTCTTGTTGAACCTAGTGTATTCGCCTCTAGAGATACACTATCAACAGGTGGTTCCATACCTTGTCATAGTCGGGATGCAATCTCTAATAAGCGCCTGCGGTTTTGATTGTGTACAATATATGTGGAGCGTGAGATGCAAACGTTCCGCTACATTCTATTTATTTGTATTTAGACACTATTATAATATCAGAAGAAGATACTGATTTCAAAATGTTTTGGTTTATAGTAAGGTAAAAATCGTCCGTGTTCATGTGTGGACTGGACTTACTATTATAATTTGTTTTAAAAAGGATTTTCAAAGTTAAACCAGTTGTTTGTGCTATGAATTTATCACTGAAAGTATTTCAGACTGACCTGGGTGAATTTTGCTTTTCTTCAAATGTGCTCGGGTCAGACCCAGCATATTATCAGGTTATTAATCGCTTGGAGTTCCAGAGAATGGAGTTGAAGTCGAGACATATTCTATATTTACTGATACTAGTTTATTTCCACTGTGTGTTGTGATGATCTGTGCAATAACCCGGAAATCCGAGCCAGTTTAATTTTTTTTTTGAGCAATTTTGATGAATTTTGAATATTTAAAATGATTATTTTAAATAATATTGATGAAAAAATTATTTTGAATAGAATTAGAACATATATATTTATTTGAATCGTCGTTAGAATTTAAATAATTATTTATAATTATAAAGAAATTGAAAATGGCGTGGTAGTTCGATAATTCGATTTAAAATTTCAACTGAACATACCGGGTGCAAAATAAACCGGATTTTAGCGAAACCAAAAATATTAGAATCTATTTAAGAATATCTTTCCAACGAATTGGAGAAATCGAAATTTCATAGTGGGAATCAAAAGATATGTCCAGTTGAAAATTCAGAATAGTCGCTATGGAATTCAGGCCCTTAAAAATAGGAATTTTGCAAACGACCTCGGCTTTCGACGAAACCACTTTTGTTGGATCCGGGATATCAAGTTTTTGCTAGGTTTCAAAATTCGTAATTTTTTGATATTTGAGTGTGGCAAAGGAAAATGCGATTGACCAGTTTCAGTTGATTTTAATCGACTGGAAATTGGCCATTTTTCTAACGGTCTCAGAATTCGACGAAATTAGTTTTGTTAGGACCGTATCGTTAATACGAAGCTAGAAAACATTTTTATGGAATTTTTAGAGGTTGTATGTGGGCCCGGTAAATTGAAATGCGCGTTTAAATTCAATATATAGAGTTATATGTTGATTTTGACGAAAACTGATCGAAACGATCGAATCAGCCTAAGCTACGTATCCCATTGTGTTCGAATGGGGGTAATTAGCTATGGACGACAGGCGTTGGGCTCGATTTTGAGGTCAAAATTCAAAGAAATAAAAAAAAGGGAAAAAGAATGGGGGCTTCTTGCCCTAATACCCACCGCCGCCGATCAAGTCGCGACTCCCCGTATATGTCGCCGCCGCCTCTTCTTCTTCCTCCTCCTCGACTGTGAAACTGAACCCCACAACCCAGCCTTCACCACGCGTCGCTCGAAGAGCCCCAAGGCCGAAGTGGCACGCCGCCGGTCACAGGAGCACCGCCACCTCCTCCTGATGTTGACCGTCAGAGGTGCGGCTTCCACCTCAAGGGTGCCCCAAAGCCCAACGTCGAAACTGAAGTGGATGCTATGAGTTTTTTTTTTCATAATCAGTTTAATTAATGTTGTGACTAAAATAAAAATCTGATCTTTAAAATATAATAGCACGATTAAAATCAGTTTTTATAAGATTACATTTTTGTTTAAGAAAAGATATGATTTTTTTTACATTAGATAAAAATTGATTTTTATACAATGAAAGAATTGATTTTTATACAATGAAGAATTGATTTTTATACAATGAAACAACTGATTTTTATGCAATCAAAGATTTGATTTTTAACGTGACAAAGATTAGATCTTTATAGAAGAAAAGATTAGATTTTTAAGATGATAAAAATATGATCTTTATTACATGAGCACCGTTATACAAATAGAAGTTTTATCTATATAGTAGCAGTTTAAAAATAGGATCTTTGTTTGTTTAAAAGTTAAGATTTTTATTATTATTCATAATGAAGTATAAAAATATGATTTTTATATAGTAGAGAATATAAAAATACGATTTTTATTTATGATGTAGCGACATAAAAATTCGATTTTTAATTTTTAGAAGATATAAAAATATGATTTTTATATATGGTATGGATATTAAAAATATGATTTTTATAGTATAGAAAGTATAAAGATACGGTTTTTATATTATATAGATAATAAAAATTTGATCTTTATATATGTAGAGAAATAAAAATTGGATTTTTATTATTTATATGGTGGAATAAAATTGTGATTTTTATAGCGATAAAATAAAATTTCAATTTTTATATATGAAGTAGAAATATAAAAATATAATTTTTATTATGAACAACGGAAAAAGGACTGCATTGGAATTTCAAACCGATCCAGACGGTTCAGCAGTTCAGAAGTAAAGCACGGCGGAGTGGAACCCTCTGCGAGAACTCCTCACCTTTAATTTAAATTTCTAGTTAAAAATATATACTAGGATGCAGACGGTGTTTAGTAGCACCCGACACCCGTCGTACACAGACCATGGACGACTTGTATGCTTGTTTGTTTGATTTTGATGTGTAGTTGATTGTGTGATGTGGAATGAAATATTTTATAGTTAAAAATATAATTTTTAAACGTGTATATAAAATAAATTTTTATAAACAAATCGGACGATTTGTTTATATACACTGATTTGACTGATATTGATTGGGACGATAAATTTTGCACACCGCCCAACTACACAAATAATATTCAGTGTTTGCGGATTGAAACCCCATACGGGTGTTGGGATGATATTTAGCGTACACTAATCCCAATTATTTAGTTGTATGTCGATCGATTGGTCGACAGACTGTGTGAGCGTAAATTATTTATATTTGATGCTTTTGCAGTTGTGTGGTGCACTTTGGATGATGGTTGATTATTTATCGTTGCTATTATATACATGTGATGCATGGAATCCATATAATTAACATTATATGGTAATTGATTGGGCCTCATACCAATAGGGAAAATAAAGAATATTATAAAATATAGATTCATGTGTTAACAGTACTCATTCGTTGAGATTAGTCATGTGTTAAACGAAATATTTTAACAATAAAATTTACATCTTTATCATATATATAAAATTAGAACTAACTGGAAAATAGATAAGAGGATGGTCTCCTGGACGTTGGTCTGATGTTGGTTTCGGCCTTCGGGGTTAATATTTAGGGAATCGTTCTCCTACTAATTTACGGTTAGAGTTTGATTAAAAATTTAACGATAGAAATCATAATTTTATAAAATATATTAAATAACAAAAATAGTCACGTGTTGACAGTACTCATTTGTTGAGATTAGTCACGTGTTGACAAAAATATAGATTCATGTGTTGAATAGAATAAATATTCATTTGTTGAACAGAATAACGGAATTATTGAAATATATAAAGCCGTGTTGATTAGAGATGCGCTATTTTAACGCGAACGATATTTATATCGATTATATTCGTTTTTATAATGAATATTGAAAAGAGATTTAAAAATTCGAATTGAATTGAATATAAAGTGAATTCGAATTGAATTGAATATAAAGTGAATTCGAATTGAATTG
The DNA here is from genome assembly GCA_030737875.1 of Allium sativum. Classification (NCBI taxonomy): domain Eukaryota; kingdom Viridiplantae; phylum Streptophyta; class Magnoliopsida; order Asparagales; family Amaryllidaceae; genus Allium; species Allium sativum. The sequence goes on along the minus strand of CM060923.1, from coordinate 240,125,979 downwards.
AATATAAAGTGAATTCGAATTGAATTGAATATAAAATGAATTCGAATTGAAATGAATTCAAATCGAATTGAAAACGAACTGAAATTGAATTGAAATCGATTTGAATTGAAATCAAATAGGGATGGATGTAAAAAGAATTTATAATGGAAAATTCAATTTTGATTTGAATTTGAAATGAAGGTTGAAATTGTTTTTGAAACAAATTTGAAACGATTTATAAAATTCGTTTTGAATGGAAACCGACAATATATATATATATATATATATATATATATATATATATATATATATATATATATATATATATTATATATAATGGCCTGAACAGAACGCGCCGCGCCGCGGCAGTTTGTGAATTTCGACCATTGACTTCGAACGGACATTACGGGAGATCCGACCGTCGGATTCTCTTGAAACCAGAACCGTTGGGTTCGTATCGAAAAGAGCTTTCTAAGAATATAAGAGATTTGAAATCTAACGGTCGGATTTGGAGATACGTCAAAATCAATTTCACAAAAGGTCGCTATAAGTGCAGTTCGATGGCCGTTGTTGGAAATCGAATGTACGGGCCTTGATAAAATTATTAAAAATAGTAATAATTTGTGTAAAATCATAAGAAATGATTTGTGAAAAACTAGGATGAAAAACTCCATATTTGAAAAGATAAAAATAGATTTTTATCGAAATGAACTAGTTTTGAACTAGAATTAAAACCCAATTATTTTTAAATAAATAAATTGGATTTGAAATGGGTGTTAAATAACCAGAATTTCTAATATATTTAATTGGAATTGAATTAGAATTGATTTGTGGGTTTATCGTGAACGGTGTTTTAAATAACACTTGTTCTTTAACCGGATAATGAATAGAATGTTATTTGGGTTTATCGTGAACTGCATTTTAAATGACATTAGTTCTTTAACCCAGCAAAAGGAGTTTTAATGAATCTGTAATTAGATTGATATCTGAATTGATAATTTAAATCATCAAATTTGGAAAGTGATCGAGAATGGAGTATCACCAGTTTTGCTCCAAAGCGATGGTTAAATCTCTAATTAGATTTGAACGTGAAATGGTAATTTATTTTACCGATAACACCGTGGTGTTAGATATGGAGTATTACCAGTTTTGCTACATGGGATAAATAGGTTAGGATTGGGAAATAAAATAAATAATTACTTTGGTGTGGTTCGCTAATCCCGACTAGTTTGGAAAAAAACCTTAACATGGTTTGAAATGATATCCAAAGGAAGATTAAAGAATAAATTTAAAAGAATTTAGCTTTGATAAAATTAATGGGAACCTTTCCCTAAGAATGTGAAATTTAGAAACTAACTGTAGGTTAGCTAAGAAGAATGGTTTCCTGTGTATTGATCTGATGTTGGTTTCGGCCTTCGGGGTTAATATTTAGGGAATTGCTCTCTTGCTAATTTACGGTTAGTGAATGATGAATTGGAATGAGGCGTATGTTGGGTTTGTGTAACATTTGTTTATTATATACGCGGGTCATTCAGAAAGGCCGGGTTTATACCCATTCTGAATAATCGATTCGACGATATGTCGAAGATGAAGACGGTGGTTGAAGACCGGAAGTCTTCACATCGTTTGGGTGATTACTAATGATCTTGATTGGGTTGTACACCCAAGAGGAGGGAATCAGTTGGTGATCGTCCAGACGTACATGGAGATCGATGGATATGCGAGGAAAGTGCTTCCGGTTTCGTTCAGATCCATAACGAACTTGTAAATGGACTATGTGTCTGACATTGGATTTTATTCTGTGTTGATTGATCTTTATTAAATATACATCTATTTGGCGGCGGAGAATATATTCTCTTTCTTAACGCCCTTCTCTGAGATGTACGAGCTCAGAGGTTGTATATCGATGGACATCAGTCGCATGGTATGAATTGCCTGTGTGGCACGCCTAAGTGACAATTGATCAAGGCTTCTGTTGAAAAGCAAAGACATGTGGTTGATGATCAAAGCACGACCTGCGTGGCACAGCTTTGTGTATAACGTGAATTCGCGAGCCTCACACCTCGGTATGAGTCAAAAACGGGATAGTGACTGTAGGGACAGCACGACGTTTCTTTCTAGCTTGTGGTGGTGTCAGTGCTTAAACTAGCTGACATTTATATACTTTTCACCTATGTGGTTGTTGGATGCGAGGCGCCTCGATTTTATGTAAGGACACGTAACTTCTCCGGTAAGGAAAGAGCGGATACTTTGAGAACAACACACAAAAGAATGCAGGCAGAAGAACATTTCATTGTTTATTACAACAATTTCATCAGATTACAAGTATATACAGAGTATGAATGAATAAAATACATTTGATAAATATCAGAAGTTAACAATACATTACTGCAGCGGAAAAATAATACAGTACACAACTGGAAGAGATATACGGATACAAAGCTTCCCGGATATCGTTCCAGCTGTAAACTAGGATCCTATGAATATAAATCTGCAAAACCAAAACTACTAGCTGCCCGTGTCGAAAATAAGGGCACCCAGAGTTTAGGTTAAAACAATAAACTCCAGGTCAGTCATGTGACTGGTGTGAGAACTAAAACAGTTATTTAAAACTTTACTTTAAATCAGATATATCAAGGGACCACGCCATATAACACGGAACCGGTTTCCTCCCAAGAATAGCAGTGCATAAAACAAAATAGCGCAATGCTTTTTGGAAAAATGAAGCTATTATAAGACCCAAATCGTATCACACAATGCAACGCAAGCCGGGGGATAGGGTTTTCCCTTATAATAGCCAAACATGCTTAGTACGTTTAAAACAACCACATAAGTCAAACTCGTCAGGGCGTGTAAAACCACTGACGCCACTTCTAGCTAGAAAGAAACGCATGCCCTCCCTGACATCCTGTCCCGTTTTTGGTTCACACTGGGGTGTGAGGCTCGCGAATCAACGCTACACAAAGCTATGCCACACAGGCGGTGCTTTGATCATCAACCACAAGACTTTGCTTTTCAACAAAAGCCTTGATCAATTGCCATTTAGGCATGCCACACAGGCAATTCACTCCAAGCGATGGATATCCATCAATATATAATCCTGAGCTCGTATGTCTCAGAGAAGGGCGTTAAGCAAGAGAATAAATTCTCCGCCGCCAAACAGATATATATTTAATAGAAATCAATCACACAGACTGAAATCCAATGTCAGACACACAGTCCATTTACAAGTTCGTTCTGGGTCTGAACGAAACCGGAGGCACCTAATACCCCGCATATCCATCGATCTCTAAGTACGTCTGGACGACCGCCAACTGATTCCCTCCTCTTGGGTGTACGGCCCAATCAAGATCATCAGTAATTACCCAAATGACGTGAAGACCTCCGGTCTTCAACCACCGTCTTCATCTTCAACATATCGTCGTATCAGTTATTCAGAATGGGATAAACCAGGCCTTTCTGAATAACTCGCGTATATAATAAACAAGTGTTACACAAACACAACATACGCCTCATTCCAGTTCATCAGTCACTAACCGTAAATTAGTAAGAGAATAATTCCCCAAATATTAACCCCGAAGGCCGAAACCAACATCAAATCAATACACAGGAAACCATTCTACTTAACTAATCTCCAGTTAGTTTCTAAATTTCACATTCTTAGGGAAAGGTTCCCATTAATTTTATCAAAGATAAATTCTTCTAAATTTATTCTTTAATCTTCTTTTGAATATCAATTCAAACTAGCCGGGATTAGCGAACCACACCGAAGTAATCATTTATTCTATTTCCCAATCCCAACCAATTCATCCCATGAAGTAAAACTGGTAATACTTCATATATAACAACATGGTGTTATCGGTAAATTTAATTACCATTTCATGCTCAAATCTAATTAAAGATTTAACTATCTCTTGGAGCAAAACTGGTGATACTCCATTCTCGATCTTTTCAATCTAATTAAAGATTCATTAAAACTCCACTTAGTTTTAATCTTTGACTGGGTTAAAGAATTCGTGTCATTTAAAACACGGTTCACGATGAACCCCAAAATCACATCACATTTCAATCAGTCCCTAACCGTAAATTAGCAAGTGAGCAATTCCCTAAGTATTAACCCCGAAGGCCGAAACCAACATCAGATCAATACCCCAGATACCATTCAACTTAACTAATCTCCAGTTAGTTTCTAATTTTCTTAACCCCTTTTGGGTCTAAGAACAGTATAATTGAAGATACCGTTCACGACAACCCAAAATCACATTCCATTAATTATCGGGTTAAAGAACAAGTGTTATTTAAAACACTATTCACGAATCATTTAATTGGTATTCTTCATTTAATCCAAATAAAAAGATTTAATCTTTTTCTCAACTGGGTTTAAGAACAGTGTTAATGAAGACACCATTCCCATTTGATATTAAATACAAGGCTCTGAATAGAAAATATATCGGCGTATATTCAATATCAAATTCTACGACTAACAAATATCGTATTGGAAATAATGATATATATATATATCTTTCAGATTTCCATAACAACATCTGTATAATCACGAAATCCAACATCGAAATATTCCAAAGACAATTTCAATTCAAATCCATTCCAATTCAATTATTGGAAATTCTGGTTACTTTTAAAACCCTTTTCAAATTCAATTATTTATTTTAAAAATAAATAAATTATAATTCTAGTTCAAAACTAGTTCCTTTCGATAAAAATCTATTTTTATCTTTTCAAATATGGAGTTTTTCATCCCAACTCTTCACAAATCATTTCTTATGATTTTACACAAATTATTACTATTTTTAATAATTTTATCAAGGCCCGTACAGTCGATTTCCATCAATGGCCATCGAACTGCACTTACAGTGACCTTTTCCAAATTTGATTTGGACATAATTCCAAATCCAACCGTTTGATTTCAAATCTCTAATATTCAGTAGAAAGCTCTTTTCGATACGAACCCAACGGTTCCGGTTTTAGGAGAATCCGACAGTCGGATCTCCCGTAATATACATTCGAAGTCAATGGTCGAAATTCATGAACTTCCGCAGCGCAGCGCGTTCTATTCAGGCCATTATATATAATATATATATTATATAATTCGTCGATTTCCTTTCAAAACGTATTTTATAAATCGTTTTAAATTCGTTTTCGAAACGATTTCAACTTCATTTCAAATTCAAATCAAAATTGAATTTTTCCTTATAAATTCGTTTTTAATTCATTTTAAATTGATTTCAATTCAAATCGATTTTTTTATTCAATTTCAGTTCGTTTTCAATTCAATTTCAATTCGAATTCATTTCTATTTGAATTTCAATTCGAATTCATTTCTATTCAATTTCAATTCGAATTCATTTCTATTCAATTTCAATTCGAATTCAATTCTATTCAATTTCAATTCGAATTCAATTTCAATTCGAATTCAATTTCAATTCGAATTCAATTCTATTCAATTTCAATTCGAATTCAATTCTATTCAATTTCAATTCATTTTAAAATATTCGATTTTGAAATTATTTCTATATTCATTATAAAACCGACAAAATTCTCGTTCGTGATAAAATGGCGTGTAACTACTTAACACGGCTTCATATATTTCTATTTTCAAATATTCTATTTCAAATATTTCTTTTTCAAATATTCTATTTCAAATATTCTTTTTCAAAACTGGAATGAGGCCCAATCAATTACCATATAATGTTAATTATATGGATTTTCTACAACACATGTATAAAATAACAACAATAAATAATCAACCATCATCCAAAGTGCATTCTACACTGTATAAGCATCAAAGATAAATATTTAACGCTTATAACAGTATGTCAATCAATTGATCGACATACAACTAATTATTGGGACTAGTGTATGTCAAATATCATCCCAATACCCGTGTGGGGTTTCACATCAACAAACACTGAATATCATTTGTGCAGTTGGGCGACGTGTAAAATTTGTCGTCCCAATCAATATCAGTCAAACCAGTGTACATAAACAAACCGTCTGGTTTGTAAATGAATATTTTTATTTATTTACACACGTTAAAAATTATATTTTTAACGATAAAATATTTTATTTCAACACATGAATTTCTATTCAGCTTATTTATTCAATAAATGATATTTTTATTTTTCTAACTTATTTTGGAAAATTTCGGCGGCATAACGGCAAGATACTAGAAACGTGACAAGGCCTAGCCTTATCCCCGGTCTAGTAATGGCCCACGCCATACACATCTCAATCAAATCAATTCCATTTCACCAAACAATCAAATCAAATAATCTAACCAACTACACAACCAAACAAACAAGTCCATGGTCTGTGGACGATGGTGTTGGATGTTACTAAACACCGTCTGCATGCTAGTGTATATTTATAACTAGAAAAGAAGATTTAAAGTGAGAAGTTCTCACCCTAGCTATACCAAACACCGCGACTCTTCATATGTAGAAAATCTTGTCGTTCCCGCCTTTTGTCACTTTCGTTGCCCGTATTCACTACAAATATAAAAATCGAATCTTTATTTTCGCTGTTTCATCATAAAAATAAAATTCATATTTTTATTTCACCTTGTATAAAAACCATATTTTTAATACGCCACTAGTATAAAAATTATATTTTTAACCTTTCTATATTATAAAATTATATTTTTAACCTGCACATATAATAAAATTGTATTTTTACTATTTTAAAAACCGCGACTTTACCATATAGTAAAAATCTAATCTTTCTGTTTTGAAAGATCTAATCTTTTTGTTTTCAAAATCCAATCTTTTCAGCATTAAAAATCTCACATTTTCAACATTAACAATCTCGCCTTTTCAATATTAACAATCTAAACATTTTATATTTACAATCATATCATTCTTATTCTATGTAAATCTTAAAAATCAAATTTTTATTCGTATAAAATCTATATAAAAATTCGATCCTTCTTCTTTCTTCACTCACATAAAAATACGATCTTTCTATAACAAAATCAAATTTGTATCGCTCCTTTATTTCTTTTAAAAATCTCTCCTTTTATTTATGAAAGATCAAATCTTTGGATAGATAAAAATCTATGGTTTATAAACAAAATCTAAATCAAAATAAGGATCGTATGAGGTTTAAAAGCTTACCGTGGGTCTTGAACGAAGAAAAGGGCAAAGGGGTCGTGGGTGGTCGGGAGTCAGCGCCTGCGGTGGCTCGCGCTGCGGTAAAGATGAAGGAAAGGGGCACCATTGGGGTTCAAGGGGTTTGAGGGGTTATGGTTTCGATTCTCTTTCGCCGGAGAGGGGCATGGCGACATGGAGGCACGGCGGCAGGCCCAATTGGTGGTGGCGGAGCCCACCTTGGCTAGCGGTGGCTGTTCTGGCTCTGAGGGGTTCAAATGGGGAGGGGGGTGTTGCGCTTCTCGTTCAAGAGGGGAGAGAGGGAGAGCGAGTAGCGAGGGGAGGGCTTGGTGGTGGGCGCCTACTCGGGCGAAGACGGTGCCCCCCCTGGTGGCGCTGCGTCAGAGCTTGGGCGCGATGCCCTTTTCGCTTTTTTTATTTTAATTTTTCTGAGAAGAGTCGGGGAAGAATAGAATAGAGGGGGGGTATATGAAAAGGTTATTAATTTTTAATTTAATTTTCTCCTTAAAGTTGACTTTTCATACAAATCTCAAATCGAGCCCAACGACTGTCGCCCCTAGCGTTTTACCCCATTCCGAACACAATGGGATATGTATCGTAAGCTGATTCGATCGTTTCTGTCAGTTTTCGTCAAAATCACATATAACGCTAAATATTTAATTTGAACGCGCATTTCAATTTACTGGGGCCACATATGAACTCTAAAAATTCTCAAAAAATATTTTCTAGCTTCGTATCGACGAAACGTCCTAACAAAACTAGTTTCGTCGAATTCTGAGACCATTTAAAAAATGGTCATTTTCCAGTCGATTAAAATCAACTGAAACTGGTCAAACGCGTTTTCCTTCGCCACGCTCACATATTGATTTGAAAATTTATGAAATTTGAAACCTAGCAATAATTTGACATCGTGGATCCAACAAAAGTGGTTTCGTCGAAAACCGAGGTCGTTTGCAAAATGGCTATTTTTAAGGGCTAGAATTCCATAGCGACTATTCTGAAAATTCAACTGGACATAACTTTTTATCCCCGCTATGAAATTTTGATTTTTCGGATTCGTTGGAAACATATTCTCAATTAGATTAAAATATTTTTGGTTTCGCTAAAATCCGGTTTATTTTGCATCCTGCACATTCATTTGAAATTTGAAATCGAATTATCGAATTACCGCGCCATTTTCAATTCCTTTTATAATTTAAAATAAATATTTATATTCTAACGACGATCTATATAAATATAGACGTTCTATTTCTATTCAAAGTAAATTTCTCGTCGTTATTATTTAAAATAATCATTTTAAACAATCAAAATTCACTAAAATTGCCGAAATAAAAATTTTAAATTGGCTCGGATTTCCGGGTTATTACAATCTCCCCCACTTAAAACTTTTCGTCACCGAAAAGGAACGAAGCCGAAATTTGTTTAACTAATCAACTCAACTTTCCATATTTTCACTACGGCTTAAGTTCTTCAACTTTTCAGTTTCTAAGAACTTTTCAAATTTTTTCAAAAATTTGGCTAACACCCTAAATTTTCGAAAAATTTCGCCATAACCTCCCCTGCACCGGGGACTTCGGGATATTTCATATAGCCTCCCATGGCCTTCTTCAATTAAAAAGAAAACGAAAAGGCCAAGCGGCTAGCCAATCGGCTCACAAAATCATCATCACCCAAACAAAACAGCAAATTATGGTAAACATGTACCTATTTGTCGGGCAAACAATTTTATTCATCTGCTCTAGCCTCCTTGCTATGACCTGTTCAATGTAAGTACATATATATGCAAGCAAATGCGGCAAATTTTCAATACAATTCATTATTTGATTCAATTTGGTTATAGGTTCAAATTTTAATCAATCAAACAATAATCAAACAACACAACCATCAATCAATAAGTTGGTTATCATTCCAACTCATAATTTTGATATATAGTCAAAAAATCATATTTTTGATGCCAAATCAAAACAATAAGCCCTATCTAATTTTGGTTCTCACACCAGTCAATAGGAAATATATAGACGTCCCACCTTCATCACTCGATCATAAATACTGATGATGCGATCGCTATCATCAGAATTATCCCCGAACGACTACAGTGCGATTCTATATCTATCCAGTATATTAAAACTTCAAATACACACGAATCAGACGTATACTAAAATCTCTATATACCTGATAGTCCAAATCAATATAAGATAAATAATCAAATACGAAAAATTGATTTAAATTTTCAAAACAAAACTTGTTTTCAATTTTTATTTTAAAAACATTACTCTTCACACTCGTTCTAGGAAACTACTGATCCCATCTCTAACGAGTCATTCTCATCGGATATTACTAATCTAATATATGATGAATTCTTTCGTATGGTTCTAATGTGTCTTGTTCTCTGAGCTTTGTAAACCAAAGCTCTGATACCACTGTAAGGACCCGTAACTTCCTCGGTAAGGAAAGAGCGGATACTTTGAGAACAACACAGCAAAGAACGCAGACAGAAGAACATTTCATTGTTTATTACAACAATTTCATCAGATTAAAAGAATATACAGAGTATGAATGAATAAAATACATTCGATAAATATCAGAGGTTAACAATACATTACTACAGCGGAAAAATAATACAATACACAATTGGAAGAGATATACGGATACAAAGCTTCCCGGATATCGTTCCAACTGTAAACCAGGATCCTGTGAATATAAATCTACCAAACCAAAACTACTAGCTGCACATGTCGAAAATAAGGGCACCCAGAGTTTAGGTTAAAACAATAAACTCCATGTCAGTCATGCGACTGGTGTGAGAACTAAAAAAATTATTTAAAACTTTACTTTAAATTAGATATATCAAGGGACCACGCCGTATAACACGAAATGGGTTTCCTCCCAAGAATACCAGTGCATATAACAAAATAGTGCAATGCTTTTTGAAAAAATGAAGCTATTATAAGACCCAAGTCCTATCACACAATGCAACGCAAGCCGGGGGATAGGGTTTTCCCTTATAATAGCCAAACATGCTTAGTACGTTTAAAACAAATCATTTGATACTATTATAAGTGCATAGTGTATAAAACAACTTCAAAACATAAGTATCAATCATAGACGAAATGGGTACCATATATCATGTTGCCATACTAGTTCTACAATTAAAACTGCAAAATCGCGTATTTGGAAATTGGATTTCCATCTGTGAACCAAGGCAAAAGATAGTCCTCTACCGATTCGAGATGCTCTAGCCCGTGTCTCGGGTCAGAGCTCGAGTGACCTTTGGATCCTCAGGGCCAGTCCACAGATGTGGATTAAACTTAAACCCTGAACATGCGTTTCCCCGCCCTATGGGGCGTAAATGAGCCAACGAATGACTCCATCGGCATCACATAGTCACTGATATATCCGGGGCGCCTCGCAACAGCAACAACCACATAAGTCAAACTCGTCCGGGCATGTAAAACCACTGACGCCACTTCTAGCTAGAAAGAAACGCATGCCCTCCCTGATGTCCTTTCCCGTTTTTAGTTCACACCGGGGTGTGAGGCTCGCGAATCAACGCTACACAAAGCTATGCCACACAGGCGGTGCTTAGATCATCAACCACAAGATTTTGCTTTTCAACAGAAGCCTTGATCAATTGCCACTTAGGCATGCCACACAGGCAATTCACTCCATGCGATGGATATTCATCAATATATAACCCCTGAGCTCGTACGTCTCAGAGAAGGGCGTTAAGCAAGAGAATAAATTCTCCGCCGCCAAACAGATATATATTTAATAGAAATCAATCACACAGACTGAAATCCAATGTCAGACACACAGTCCATTTACAAGTTCGTTCTGGGTCTGAACGAAACCGGAGGCACCTAGTACCCCGCATATCCATCGATCTCCAAGTACGTCTGGACGACCACCAACTGATTCCCTCCTCTTGGGTGTACGGCCCAATCAAGATCATCAATAATTATCCAAACGACGTGAAGAGCTCCGGTCTTCAACCACCGTCTTCATCTTCGACATATCGTCGTATCAGTTATTCAGAATGGGATAAACCCGGCCTTTCTGAATAACTCGTGTATATAATAAACAAGTATTACACAAACACAACATACGCCTCATTTCAATTCATCAGTCACTAACCGTAAATTAGTAAGAGAACAATTCCCCAAATATTAACCCCGAAGGCCGAAACAAACATCAGATCAATACATAGGAAACCATTCTACTTAACTAATCTCCAGTTAGTTTCTAAATTTCATATTCCTAGGGAAAGGTTCCTATTAATTTTATCAAAGATAATTTTTTCTAAATTTATTCTTTAATCTACTTTTGAATATCAATTCAAACTAGTCGGGATTAGCGAACCACACAGAAGTAATCATTTATTCTATTTTCCAATCCCAACCTATTCATCTCATGAAGTAAAACTGGTAATACTTCATATCTAACACCACGGTGTTATCGGTAAATTTAATTACCATTTCACGCTCAAATCTAATTAAAGATTTAACTATCGCCTGGAGCAAAACTAGTGATACTCCATTCTCGATCTTTTCAATCTAATTAAAGATTCATTAAAACTCCACTTAGTTTTAATCTTTGACTTGGTTAAAGAATCCGTGTCATTTAAAACACGGTTCACGATAAATCCCAAAATCACATCACATTTCAATCAGTCCCTAACCGTAAATTAGCAAGTGAGCAATTCCCTAAGTATTAACCCCGAAGGCCGAAACCAACATCAGATCAATACCCCAGAAACCATTCAACTTAACTAATCTCCAGTTAGTTTCTGATTTTCTTAACCCCTTTTGGGTCTAAGAACAGTATTATTGAAGATACCGTTCACGACAACCCAAAATCACATTCCATTAATTATCGGGTTAAAGAACAAGTGTTATTTAAAACACTGTTCACGATAAACCCAAAAATCAATTTCAATTCAATTCCAATTAAATATCATTTAATTGGTATTCTTCATTTAATCCAAATAAAAAGATTTAATCTTTTTCTCAACTGGGTTTAAGAACAGTGTTAATGAAGACACCATTCATGACAAACTCAAATCCCATTTGATATTAAATACAAAGCTCTGAATAGAAAATATATCGGCTTATATTCAATATCAAATTCTACGACTAACAAATATTATATTGGAAATAACGATATATATACATATCTTTCAAATTTCCATAACAACATCTGTATAATCACGAAATCCAACATCGAAATATTCCAAAGACAATTTCGATTCAGATCCATTCTAATTCAATTACTGGAAATTCTGGTTACTTTTAAAACCCTTTTCAAATTCAATTTATTTACTTTAAAAATAAATAAATTATAATTCTAGTTCAAAACTAGTTCCTTTCGATAAAAATCTATTTTTATCTTTTCAAATATGGAGTTTTTCATCCCAATTCTTCACATATCATTTCTTTTGATTTTACACAAATTATTACTATTTTTAATAATTTTATCAAGGCACGTACAGTCGATTTCCATCAACGGCCATCGAACTGCACTTACAACGACCTTTTCCAAATTTGATTTGGACATAATTCCAAATCCAACCATTAGATTTCAAATCTCTAATATTCAATAGAATGCTCTTTTCGATACGAACCCAAAGGTTCAGGTTTTAGGAAAATCCGACGGTCGGATCTCCCGTAATATCCATTCGAAGTCAATGGCCGAAATTCGCGAACTACCGCAGCGCGGCGTGTTCTATTCAGGCCATTATATATTTATATATATATATATATATATATATATATATATATATATATCTTCGATTTCCTTTCAAAACGTATTTTATAAATCGTTTTAAATTCGTTTTCGAAACGATTTCAACTTTATTTCAAATTCAAATCAAAATTGAATTTTTCCTTATAAATTCGTTTTAAATTCATTTCAAATTGATCTCAATTCAAATCGATTTTTTTATTCAATTTCAGTTCGTTTTCAATTCAATTCAATTTCAATTCGAATTCATTTCTATTTGAATTTCAATTCGAATTCATTTCTATTCAATTTCAATTCGAATTCATTTCTATTCAATTTCAATTCGAATTCAGTTCTATTCAATTTCAATTCGAATTCAATTCTATTCAATTTCAATTCGAATTCATTTCAAAATATTCGATTTTGAAATAATTTCTATATTCATTATAAAATCGACAAAATTCTCGTTCGTGTTAAAATGGCGTGTAACTACTTAACACGACTTCATATATTTCTATTTTCAAATATTCTATTTCAAATATTTCTTTTTCAAATATTCTATTTCAAATATTCTTTTTCAAAACTGGAATGAGGCCCAATCAATTACCATATAATGTTAATTGTATGGATTTTCTACAACACATGTGTAAAATAACAACAATAAATAATTAACCATCATCCAAAGTGCATTCTATACTGTATAAACATCAAATATAAATATTTAATGCTTATAACAGTCTGTCAATCAATCGATCGACATACAACTAATTATTGGGACTAGTGTACGTCAAATATCATCCCAATACCCGTGTGGGGTTTCACATCAACAAACACTGAATATTATTTGTGCAGTTGGGCGACGTGTAAAATTTGTCGTCCCAATCAATATCAGTCAAATCAGTGTACATAAACAAACCGTCTGGTTTGTAAATGAATATTTTAATTTATTCACACACACGTTAAAAATTATATTTTTAACGATAAAATATTTTATTTCAACACATGAATTTCTATTCAGCTCATTTATTCAATAAATGATATTTTTATTTTTCTAACTTATTTTAGAAAATTTCGACGGCATAACGGCATGATACTAGAAACGGGACAAGGCCTAGCCTTGTCCCCGGTCTAGTAATGGCCCACGCCATACACATCTCAATCAAATCAATTCCATTTCACCAAACAATCAAATCAAATAATCTAACCAACTACACAACCAAACAAACAAGTCCATGGTCTGTGGACGATGGTGTCGGGTGCTACTAAATACCGTCTGCATCCTAGTGTATATTTATAACTAGAAAAGAAGATTTAAAGTGAGAAGTTCTCACCCAAGCTGTACCAAACACCGCGACTCTTCATATGTAGAAAATCTTGTCGTTCCCGCCTTTTGTCACTTTCGTTGCCCGTATTCACTACATATACAAAATTTGAATCTTTATTTTGGCTGCTTCACGATAAAAATAAAATTCATATTTTTATTTCACCTTGTATAAAAAGCATATTTTTTATACGCCACTAGTATAAAAATTGTATTTTTAACCTTTCTATATTATAAAAATTATATTTTTAACCTGCACATATAATAAAAATCGTATTTTTACTATTTTAAAAATCGCGATTTACCATATAGTAAAAATCCAATCTTTCTGTTTTGAAAGATCTAATCTTTTTGTTTTTAAAATCCAATCTTTTCAGCATTAAAAATCTCGCCTTTTTAACATTAACAATCTCGCCTTTTCAATATTAACAATCTAAAATTTTTATATTTACAATCTTATCATTCTTATTCTATGTAAATCTTAAAAATCAAATTTTTATTCGTATAAAATCTATATAAAAATCCGATCCTTCTTCTTTCTTCACTCATATAAAAATACGATCTTTCTATAACAAAATCAAATTTTTATCGCTCCTTTATTTCTTTTAAAAATCTTTCCTTTTATTTATGAAAGATCAAATCTTTGGATAGATAAAAATCTATGGTTTATAAACAAAATCTAAATCAAAATAAGGATCGTATGAGGTTTAAAAGCTTACCGCGGGTCTTGAACGAAGAAAAGGGCAATGGGGTCGTGGGTGGTCGGGGAATCAGTGCCTGCGGTGGCTTGCGCTGCAGTAAAGATGAAGGAAGGGGGCGCCATTGGGGTTCAAGGGGTTTTAGGGGTTAGGGTTTCGATTCTCTTTCGCCGGAGAGGAGCATGGCGACATGGAGGCGCGGTGGCAGGCCCAATTAGTGGTGGCGGAACCCACCTTGGCCAGCGGTGGCTGTTCTGCCTCGGAGGGGTTCAAATGGGGGTTGCGCTTCTCGTTCGAGAGGGGAGAGAGGGAGAGCAAGTCGCGAGGGGAGGGCTTGGTGGTGGGCGCCTACTCCGGCTACGACGGTGGCCCCTCTTGGTGGCGATGCGTCAGAGCTAGGGCGCGATGCTCTTTTCCCTTTTTTTTTTAATTTTTCTGAGAAGAGTCGGGGAAGAATAGAGTAGAGGGGGGTATATGAAAAGGTTATTAATTTTTAATTTAATTTAATTTAATTTTCTCCTTAAAATTGATTTTTATACGAATCTCAAATCGAGCCCAAAGACTGTCGCCCCTAGCGTTTTACCCCTATTCCGAACAAAATGGGATATGTATCGTAAGCTGATTCGATCGTTTCGGTAAGTTTTCATCAAAATCGACATATAACGCTATATATTGAATTTGAACGCGCATTTCAATTTGCCGGGGCCACATATGAACTCTAAAAATTCTCGAAAAATATTTTCTAGTTTCGTATCGACGATACGGTCCTAACAAAACTAGTTTCGTCGAATTCTGAGGCCGTTTGAAAAATGGCCATTTTCCAGTCGATTAAAATCAACTGAAACTGGTCAAACGCGTTTTCCTTCGCCACGCTCACATATTGATTCGAAAAATTATGAAATTTGAAACCTAGCAATAATTTGACATCGCGGATCCAACAAAAGTGGTTTCGTCGAAAACCGAGGTCGTTTGCAAAATGACTATTTTTAAGGGCCAGAATTCCATAGCGACTATTCTGAAAATTCAACCGGACATAACTTATCCCCGCTATGAAAATTTGATTTTTCGGATTCTTTGTAAAGATTCTGAATTAGATTCAAATATTTTTGATTTTGCTAAAATCCGGTTTATTTTGCATCCTGCACATTCATTTGAAATTTGAAATCGAATTATCGAACTACCGCGCCATTTTCCATTCCTTTTATAATTTAAAATAAATATTTATATTCTAACGACGATCTATATAAATATATACGTTCTATTTCTATTCGAAGTAAATTTCTTGTCGTTACTATTTAAAGTAATCGTTTTAAATAATCAAAATTCACTAAAATTGCCAAAATAAAAATTTTAAATTGGCTCGGATTTCCTGGTTATTACATTTTAGGCCTGTTAGGACAGGGAAATGTGTGTTTAGGAATAATTAATCCTCAAACGTAAGGGAGGACCGACCATGAAGATCCAGGGGTTACCCAGAGTGTGTAGTCCTGAGACATTTGCTAGAGTGTCTCGAAGAGGAGAAGAGCTTGCCCCTTACCTCGACTCATGACGGAAATCCATTTTCCGATACGAAATATTTCGGTTTTATTTGTAGAGCCTAGTATGCGACATGACAGATGGTACCCATGCCGCCTATGATTGATATTTATGATTGAAATTGTTTTGACACTATACACTTATAATAGTATCAAATGATTTGTTTTAAACGTACCAAGCATGTTTGGCTATTATAAGGGAAAACCTTATCCTCCGGCTTTCAAATTTGCAGGTGTAACGACCCTGATTTCGCCCGACCCCAATCGATCGTAAGATCGATCAAGACCGTTCAAAACCCGCGTACGTTAACTTTGGGCATACAACACATCAGAACAACAACACAGACTTTTATAACATCAATAACAAATGTTACATCAGAGTGCAGAATATATCAGAGTACATCAATAAATAATACAGCGGAAGATACATTTACAATAAATTAAATACATTGCAGCGGAACTAATCTCAGTGGAAGGCCATCAATATTTTGGACTCAGCTTCAAACTTCAATCCAGGATCCTGCTGAACTATATCTGCAAAAAGCTACTCGACTGCTCGTGTGGAAAGAGGCCACCCGAGTTTGCAAAGTGAAACAAACTACAGGTCAGTCGTGGGACTGGTGTGAGAATTCTTAACTTAACCTATTTAATAAGTAGGCTAATCAAAGGACCACGCCGCTAACGCGGAACGGGTTTACTCCATTGGATTGCCAGTGCATAATTAAGTAAATCGTCAAATAACATAATAATGCTTTTTAGAAAAATGAAACCATTATAAGACACAGGTCCCATCACACAATGCAACGCACACCAGAGGATAGGGTTTTACCTTATAATTGTCAAAAGATGCTTGATACGTAAAACCGATATTATTATTGGTGTGTATATATATATTTTAAAACATTTCAATATAAATGTATTAATCTTAGACGGCATAGTACCCCATCCTACTATGTCGCCATATATAAGATTACAATCAAAACCGCAAGGGCGTACTGGGAATTGGGTTTCCATCATGAGATCGAGGCTAGGGATCGTCCTCTTCCGATTCGAGACACTCTAGCAAATGCCTCAGGATCCCCCGCAGTGAACCCTTGGAACGGTAGGGCCGGTCCCCACCTAACGATAGTGGATTGGCAATTCCTGAACATACGTTTCCCGACCCCTTTGGACCTATAATGTGACCACTTCCGGCCTATAAAAACGAGGTACCTCAATCCAAAATCCACATAGTAAAATGCCGGGCCGTGTTAAAGCCCAAACACCACTCGAGCTAGAAAGAAACGTATGCACTCCCTACGGTCCATATCCCGTTTTTGACTCATACCGGGATGTGAGGCTCGCGAAGTCACGCTATACACAAAGCTATGCCTAAACAGGCTATGCTTTGATCATCAACCACAAGGCCTGCTTTTCAACAAAGCCTTGATCATTGCATCTTAGCATGTCACATTGTCAGACCCTACCATATTATTGATCATCTACCAATATATATATAACCTCTAAGCTCATACGTCTTAGAGAAGGATGATAAGTAAAGAATAAATTCTTCACCACCAAACAGAAATATATAATCAGTAGCGTTCAACAAATACAGTAGAAAGGAATACAATGTCAGACACGCAATCCATTTACAAGTCCGCTCTGGGTCTGAGCGAAACAACGTGTCCGTCGATCTCCAAATGCGTTTGGACGATCATTACTAAGTACCTTGCCTTGGAAGGCCAATCCCAATTCAAGATACCAGTCATCATCATCCCAACGATGTGAAAACCTTTGGTCTTCAATCACCGTCCTCATCTTCGACTCTTGATCGTCGTGACGATTATTCAGAATGGTTAAACCCGGTCTTTCTGAATATCTCGCGTATTTTGGGATTAAAAAGCAAATATTGGAAAATCACACATTACGCCACATTCCAACTCCGAGTATTCTTTTAATAAGATATAC
The DNA here is from genome assembly GCA_030737875.1 of Allium sativum. Taxonomy (NCBI): domain Eukaryota; kingdom Viridiplantae; phylum Streptophyta; class Magnoliopsida; order Asparagales; family Amaryllidaceae; genus Allium; species Allium sativum. The sequence goes on along the minus strand of CM060923.1, from coordinate 240,107,654 downwards.
GTTTTAGAAGATTCTCATTAATTTTATCAAAGATAATCTTTGAAAATAAAATCTTAAATCTTCCTTAAAAGAATTATTAAAACTGTATTTTGATTTAATATCAAAAATCATTATTACAAGATCATTTATTTTATGGTATAAATCTTGTCTTAAAACGGGTTAAAGAACTAGTGTTCTTTGAAACACAGTTCACGATAAACCCACAAATCGATTTCTAAAATAAGGAATTTCACAGAAATCAAATCAATACAAAATCGATATAGATTTCTGTATCGGACTAATAATATACATGGAATAACGGCAAAGCCTCTTAAATTCCATATATAATATTGGTCTTCTTTTACAGAAGCCCATCTCGATTATTACCAATCGAATTTCCACTCTTTTCCTATTTAATATATTAAATTGGAAAAACTTGGTTTTAGAAAATGCCTTTTTAAAACTATAAAATAGATTTATAAATTCCAAATAATAATTTCAACGTAAATTGGATTAAAGGACAAATGTCGTTTAAAAACGCCATCCACGATAAATCCACTTCACATCTCAATTTATTTCATATCGCAAATTATGATTGCAAGTGCTAGTAATCTTTTAAAACATATTTTAAAATAATCATAAAAATATTCTTTATATAAAAAGAATTTCTAACGTAAGAATATTATTAATTTAAAAGAACACCGGAATCGAAAAGCGACTCAATCATTTACCATAAAATTTTGGATTATATGGATTTCACACACATCATACATATGACAATAAAATAGATTATCATCAATTCATCCAAAGTGTAATTTCTACTGTGTAAGCGTTAAAATTAAATAATAACGCTCATCGCAGCCTGTCGATCTAACGATCAACATACAACTAAATATTGGGATTAATGTATGTTCATTTTCATCCCAACACCCGTGTGGAGTTTCAGCCAACAAACGAATAATAAATTCATTTGTGCACTTGGGCGATGTGTGAAAATGATCGACCTAATCACATAAACAAGTCAGGTAACTTGTCTATGGCGGTGTAATACACAATATATAACATACGGTAAAAATGTCTCTTTTATTCCTATTATTTTTACCGTGTGTAAAATGTCAATAAAATGAACTCTTTATTTCTAATTATTGAAATATAAATTACATAAAAAAATGTAAATTTTAAATGTACAATCTTTTTATTTGAAAACAATGAACAAATGAAATCTTTATGTTACGTCCATTTATGGAAATAAAGGCGACGATGAAATGAAATCTTTTATTTCAATTCATTTCATAATTTATTTGCATTAAGGATTGCAAATGAAACTGTATTTTTATTCTCATGTTTTATTTGCATTGAGTAATGCAAATAAAAATGTAATATTTAATCTCAAGTTTTATTTACATTAAGAAATGTAAATAAAAGAACAACTCCTTATTTTATGTTTATTTACATCAAGTGAAGAAAATAAATGAACAAAAATGTAACCTTTATTTTAATGTTTTGTTCACATTTTAAAATCATGTGACAAAAAATGTAACTATTGCTTTTGAATAAATTTGTTTGCATCTAAATTTGCAAATAAAAATGTAATTTTTATCTTAGATGTTATATTGCATTGTGGAATGCAAATAAAAGAACAAACTTGATTTTTCAAAGTATATTTACGTTTGTGATTGTAAAGAGAACAAATTTTATTTTCAATATATATTTGCATTAGGGAATGCAGATAAAAGAACAATTTATACTTTAATGTATATTTGCATTAGAGAATGCAAATAAAAGAATAGACTTTAATTTCCATGTATATTTACATTAGTGATTCCAAACAAATGAACAATTTGGTTTTCAATATATATATATATTTGCGTGTGTGAATGCAAGTAAAAGAACGAAACTTTATTTTTCAATATGTGTTTGCATTTGTGAATGCAAATAAAAGATCAAAACTTTATTTTTAATATATGTTTACATTTGTGAATGCAAATAAAAGACCAAACTTTAATTTTAATTCTAGAATAACATAAAAAGGGTATTTTATTGTTTAGCACTTTCCTTTGTGTTCTAATAACAAATAAAAGAATCCTTTTATTTGTTTATACTTTTCTATACATTCTAATAACATATAAAAGAATGTATATATGTATATATTTTTCTATGTATTCTAATGTCAAATAAAAGTGAATTTTATTTTTATAATAAATTCTAATTTTCAAATGACAAATAAAAAGTAAATTTTATTTGTGCAACAAATTCTAAGTTCTCAAGCGACAAATGAAAGTGAATTTTATTTGCGTAACAGATTCTAAGTTTATATTTGTGTTGTAGCATGTACATAAAAAGATGGACTTTATTTCCAGTTTTTTTGTGTGTTAAGAACACAAATAAAAAGGGTGACTCATTTCTATGTGTATTTTTGTGTTGAAAACACAAATAAAAAGATAGTTCATTTTTTTCTATGTTCATATTTGTGTTAAGAACACAAATAAAAAGGATGATTCATTTTTCTATGTGTATATTGTGTTAAGAACACAAAATAAAAAGGATGATTCATTTCTATGTTAATATTTGTGTGCCATTCTATTTTTAACCATGGATTTTCATTTACATATAAACTGCAAATAAAAATATAATTTCTAAAATGGATTTTTATTTACATATAAAATGTAACCAAAAATGTAGTTTCTAAGCACTTACCCTTTATTTACATACAGACCGTAAACAAGATGTAATTCTTTGAAATGGGTTTTATTAACATATGAAATGTTAATAAAAATATACTTCTTAAATATGAAAACTTATTTACATATAGAAATGTAAACAAAATAGGTTTCCCAAATATGTCTTTTTATTTACACATAAAATGTAAATAAAAGTATGTTTTTCAAATATGGTTTTTATTTACAAATAAAATGTAAACAAAAAATGTGTTTATCAATCATGTATTTTTATTTACACATAAATTGTAAATAAAAAAAATGAATTCAAGATGTGCTCTTTAATTTACAAACAACATGTGAATAAATATATGTTTACTAAATATGTCCTTTTATTTAACCATAAAAGGTAAATATAAATATGTTAACTAATTTTTATTTTATTATTTACAAATTTATACAAATCTAAATTTACAAACACATATCTATACAATACAACGCAATACAGTTCAATATAATCCATCAGAACAACCAGCACAATACATCACAACGCAGATCTGATTAAATAACATACAGATAATTATTTAACAGAATAAAATAATTATTTAAATTAATTAGATTGTAAAAATCAGAGATTCTCACATTGATTTTTGCTGAAAATTTGACTGTCTCGGAATCAGCTCTGGTCTGCGCCATCGCGAAGATCTCGGAAAGACGAGTCCAACGCAACTTACGGTTCGTCAATCGGACCTCGTATGAGAGAGATATTGATTTTTAAAGATTGCATAAATTAAATATTTAATTAATAAAAAAATAAAAGAAAGAGCTTCTTCCTCGTTATCTCACGTGAATCAGCCGCACCATTCTACCGCGCAACCCTTCTGTGCGCGCGCCACCTCGGCCACCCAGGCGCCGATCAGACACCGCCCCTCCGACGCCCCGCTCGAGAGCCACCACCACTCAGAACCGCCTGAAGCTCGGCCTCCCCAATCACCACGAAATCGAACCTAAACCCGCCGCCTTCTAGCCCCAAATTCGCAAAATCCGTGAACCAAAACCCGATCTTAACCGTATGGATGGAAAGGTCTCTGAATTCTCTTCGATTTGGTATATCATACGTCGATTTTCGTTGAGCGGATCAAAAGATATTAGTATTTCAATTTCGGATGATTACAGACTTCGAATATAGGGCGGCGGCTGCCATGAATTAGGGTTTCGGATTTAATATTATTTTATTATTTAATCTCGAAAAATGTGCTTAAGAGGTGGATTTTCGGACTTTCTCCGATTTGGGCCTGCTTACTGTCGTTCTTAAGGTTTTAACACCTTCTGAGCGCAATGGGATAGGTCTCGGGACCCAATTCCGAAATTAGTATATATTTTATTTAAAACTCCATTAAAAATTAATTAATTAAATATTGACCGTACATATAAATATGCCGGGGCCACATATGACCTCAGAAAATTCTAAAAAAAAAATATTTTTTGCTTTCTTATGACGATACGAATCCAACAAAATTATTTTCATCGAATTCTGAGACTGTTTGAAAAATGGCTATTTTTAAGGCGTTTAAATTTAACTGTAAATAGTCAAAACACATTTTCTCTTGCCACGCTCACATATTAATTCGAAAAATTCTGAAAATTGAAATCTAGCAATAATTTGACATTCCGGTTCCAACAAAAGTGGTTTCGTCGAAAACGGAGGTCGTTTGAAAAATGACTATTTTTAAGGCCAATATATTTAATATTAAAAATACATTTTTAAACAAATAATTCCCGAAACTCAAAATATATAAGTGTTTACTGTTTTTCAATGCAGAAACATCATTCCGAACTCAATGGAAGTGGGTTCGAGTCGAAATTCCTTCATATGTGAAAAGTAGCCTTTTGGGCCATATATATTATATATATAAATTCTACAACGACCTTTCTAAAAATTGAATTGGCCATAACTTTTGATTTCCGCTATGAAATTTCAATTTTTCAGATTCGTTAGAAAGATATTTTGAAATAGATTCTAATATATTTTATTTCACTAAAATCCGTTAAATTTTCCATCTTGTACGGTCAGTCAAAGTTCAAGTTTGACTTTTCAAACTACTGCGTTATTTCTAATTCCATTTATATTTAAACTAAATTTATTCGTTCTAACTTCGATTAAAATAAATTCAAGCCATTATTATTTATAATAAATTATATTATAACCTCAAAATTCATTAAAATCTTTCTAAAATAAAAAAAATTAATTGGTTCAGAATTTGCGGGTTGTTACAGCAGGGAAGTTAATAAATCCAAATAAAATTGGAAATTAGTCTGATTGTATAATTGAAATTGATTGCATGGTTATAAAATAAACTTGATTTGGGAACTAACTATAACAAAAGAATTGGATCCGTTGAGACGAATCCAGGTTAACAAATTTGGATAAAATTGGAATAATCTCAAATATGAAATGAGTATTTTAATTCAACTCATGTGAATTGAAATGAATCTTATATATTTGAAATTAAATCAAATAGACTTGAGATTTAGAATTTGAATGAGAAAATTAAATAGAAGTTAATCGAATATTAACTGATTGTTATTAAAGTATACTGAACCCCAGTGAATATTAAATATTAATAGAACTTAGCCAAACTAATTGAATTTAAGGGAATAATGTGATTAAGTGATTGTTGCTTACTTGGTTGGATTGAATTAAATTGAAACCATTAACAGTTTAATTAAGAAGTTGAATGGATTGAAAAGAAAGGAATTTAGCATAACAACTTTTCAATGGGTATTGGATGATATAACCCTGTATCAATCCTTCGCATTGGAAGTTGAGTTAAGGGAAGACTACCAGAAGGCTATGAAAATTGACTTGAGCACAGAGATTGAAGCACATATTGGAAAACGAAGAGCTGTTGGTTGATTTGCTTCGAAAATTGGAATGGAGATGCCCGACAAATAGGTAAACCTTTAAATTATGGGTTGATGATTTATTTATACCCCTGAGTTGGGTAACCATTTGGCTATGATATTCTTTTGGATAATTGTAAGCCCGGAGTGGCAGTTGTAGTCGTACCAATCAAACCATGTAGAGGAGGTACTAACAAAAAATTTCGAAAATATTCAAAACTTAGAATATAGTTGATCATAATTTCTAAAGGATTTTTTTTAAAATAATTAGGTTCGGAGCTTTCTTCTTACGTTCTAATTTCGGGGACGAAATTCTTTTAAGAGGGGAAGAATGTAATGTCCCAGATTTTTGAACGTTAATTACAAATATTAAAATCTATTTTAATATTGATTTGGTGATGATATTAATGAATTATATATCGAATTTATTATCAGAAAATGGAGTTTAAATTTATATATTTATAATTTAATTATAAAACGAACTACAGCGGCGCGGTAGTTCGTAATATAACGTTTTGAACCTCAATTGGGCATACGGGATCCGATATAAGTCGGGTTTCTTCCAAACAAGAAACGTCCGACTCTATTTGATAATAATTTTCTAATGAAGCAGAGAAATCGAGTTTTCATAGTGTAGATTTTGTTTTGTGTCCCAATCTAATTCAAAAATAGTCGCAATAGAATCGTTTATGGACCGTAACGGTTTACTTAATATAATTAAATATTGGATTCGAATTTGAACAAGATCTTTGAGGCGTAGTTATAATTTAATTTTTAGAATTTTACTGTAAATTTTAATTTGGAAAATAAGCAACTTTTTATTTGGAGTGTTTTACACCTTATATCAGCACTTTTGAAGTTACACAGAATTGATTAACTGGTCTATATTATTATATTTTTGTGTTCGCGGCACACTGCTGGACGCGATGGTATTCTTATTTTTGTCGATAGCAATTCATATGCAGATGGGGTTTCATTTAGAAGGATACGTTAAATTTTAAAACACATATCTTCGGTCATTTCTTTCCTTTTCATGTCACATTTCAGTGCATTTCCCATAGCCTATTCTGACCTTCTTAGCAATCTATAATGCAAAACCATATGCAAAATTTAGAAATTCACATAGCCTGTGTACCATCCTTTCTCGGCTCTCATGTATTATATATCAAGAGCGCATATAGAATGAAGCAAAACTAAAACAAAGTTGTTCTCTTCTTTTCAACGCAACATGGGCTCATCATTGTTACAAGAAAATTTTAAAAATAATTAGAAATGAAATATGTGCTTAGCTCCTGTGTAAATTAATTTGTCAACCTACCCTATATGTACCTAATACATATCCGCACACATGTTACTCCTATGTTTCCTACCGCACTTGCTAACAAATTCCAATACCTTCATACCCAAGTAACAAAATAGTACATACACCTAAGCAACGCACAGTCACTATTTAAAATCCTACAGTGAACAATTTCAGATGCTAGGCCTTGCCCATCACAATGTGAAACTCAGACAAGATGATTGAAATGAAAACACAGCCGATGTGAATCCCTTTTTCAGTCGACCTACCATGGGGCTGCAACCTACAATCTTTTGGACAGACCTACCTAGCATTCCTTTGAGCTGAAGTAAGCAACCCTTGGGCAAATTAAACCAAACGTTGCTACCTGCCTAACCTATTTTTGAATGAAATGAAAGAATAAAGCACGGCTAACATAAAAACTAATCTCACAGTCTACCCTATATTTCATACACACCATACACTCAGCCCAACTATCCTAAAATATATATATAGAGGCACAGACCTATATTTGGTTTAAAACTTTACACTTTATCGCCAAGTTCAATCAAGGAGGGAGGGCACATGCAAGTGATTGAATGTAGTACGTAGTGAAAGGGACAGCGTTTCTATCCTCTCTTCTCGCCGGCCATTTCGTTTTGTCTTTTCACTGCTTTCACTTGACACTGAAATATCACTGCATCCAAACATATGCTGGACAGTATATGTTAATATGTACGTGAGTAAGTGACTCCGTGCTCATCCTGATTGTTCTTCAACCTATATATAGCGGTGCAGTCTCATTTTTTCCCAACGAGCATGGTTGAACATCCGTCCTCCTCCCGCAAATAAAAAAAAGAGAAAGGAGAAAGCGGTTTGTATTTACTGGAGGAGAGGAGGGATAGTATAGCGTGGGAGGAAGTAAACAAGGCAAGAGAACATGGCCTGAGGTGTATTAAGGTTGGACGTGTTGGCACTAGCAGGCACACACGAGGTAGAAGACATCGGCGGTTGTCAGCAGGGATTTTCAGTGGGGCGATTTTGGTTTAGAATGGTAAAGTCGAGGAGGGACGTGAAGTTGATGGTGCAGGCGCTCCTGTAGTGGCCAACGTAGGAGGTAAGTATGTGGCCAGGGTGAGTGTTAATACATGAAACAAGGAAATATTATATGGGTATTAATGTGAAGATGATCTTCCCGGGAGGAGCATCGTGGCATTAACGTGATGAGGGGAGGGATTTTTTTAAGGGCGAAGTGGGGTGAGTGCATGTGAGTATGCACGTGCAGGTATGAATTTGTGTGATGCTAAAATACTGTAGGGAGTAAGATTTTAATTGGGAAGAAGTTCTGGGAAGTGAAGTTTTAGCATGTAAAGAAGAAGGAAATTGGAGCACAGTAGCAACATTTTAGATGAGAAAGAAAGATAGGCTGAGAACGTGATGGATTAACGGTAAGATATACTATTAAGTTAATTGATTAATTAACTAAGCTAAGTTAATTATATTATTCAAATTTTGTTAAATGTTGTTAAATGCATTTTGAAGGCTCGGACGTTAAAGTTTTGTGGAGTTTAGATAATCGAAGGAGCGGATCGGGGTATATGGGAGGAACCGCATGATTTAAAATATTGGTGTTTGGTAATTGTCATCTTAACGTAATTAATTATATTAATTAAAGGGTATGGCTATTTTAATTGCAACTAAATATTGTGGTCGCGATAACTTTTACGTGTATACAAACAGAATCACGCGAAATTGGATTCAATAAGATTGTATCGACAGAGGCTATGCTGCTTTCAGACAAGATTGGAAGCAACCGAATTTTTCCGTTTAATATTAGACGCTGGTTTAAAATTTAACAAAGAGACGCACGGACCATCAATCAAAATACAGGTGAGTTAATTCTCACACATTTCTGAAATGCTAGGATGTGCTAAATTCATATAATTAGATTAAATCATTGATAATTGGTTGATTGGATGCCTTGAATGCCTATGATTGATTTATATGGTTGATGTGAATTATATTATCGTTAGTTAATATATTCCAATCATATGATCTTAAAAATTATATGTTGATCTATGATGCAGGGAAGAACAGGCAGGAGGAATCAAAACGGATTCCTCAAATATTTAGTATATTGTTTATTTCATATTTTATATGAACTGTTTAAAACCCGTTGACTTTAACCCTGTTGGTTGTTGACTGTGGTGGAGAGAATAAATAGCAGATGGCCCAGAAATACACCGTTTTATAAAGATCGATTCATCGTCAGGTAAATCGCTAGAAATGAAGTAATGAAATTTATTTTATTATCGAATATAAATTTTTTAAATATATTATTTTAAATGATGTTCTAAAAAAGGAGAAAAATCCAACCACATATATATACATTAATTGTTTTAGCAACAGATTACCATTTTGTACCAAATCTACCGTGCGCGAAGCACGTGCTTATTAAAGTGGTTATCAAACGATTTTATTTAGCTAATTCAAATGACCAGAATTGACGTAACAATTAGAAAGGGTTTTATATTGATATTGATCAAAGTGAATGGAATTATTTCGATTAATTAATTATTAATTGATTTAAATGGAAAGATCAATAACAATTAACCAACAGGTTAATCATGTTTAGAGTTGAACAAGTTAACGGCGTTAACTGAAATTGTTTATTTAATCAGTTCATTTATTTAAAGAGAATAGTTAATGGTTAAGTAATCCAGTTTTATTTTAATAAACGTTGAAATTTGATTATTTGTCATTTATTGAGAGTCGAAGTGATAATTTGGAATGGGAAATATAGTAAGGAAAGTTTGTGAAGTTTAAAGCCGTGTTTATGGTTAATAAAACAATTAAATATTTGTAATTGAATTTTTAACTTGATTGGATTTTATGAATCCAAATTATACGAAGTTATAAAATCCAAGTTTAGTGGATATATAAATGGAACGAGTATTAGTAGAGACATTTGAATAAAGTAAAAGCCAGGGTTGGAAATTATAGAATTAGTACTTAACTAGGAAATAGATGGGATAACTGATTTTCAGAATATTGGTTTGATATTGGTTTCGGCCTTCGGGTCAATATTTAAAGAATTACCTTCTGACTGATTTATGGTTAGGAACTAGTGGGGATACTAAATGGGAAACCAAACGTAAACCCAAGTTTGAATTAGAGCAGTTAAACAAGGTAAGTTATAAAGATGCGATATAAAGCCGCTAGATTAAGGAAAAGATGATATTTCATCAAGATGGAATTAAAATAGGATTTGTGGTGATATGAGAAATAAGTATTAGTTTTTGTATTACAACTGATATTTATCTTAAGACAAGAACGTTGTTGATCAAGGTCCTAGAGGTATTTAAAATATCCCAACTTGAACAACTTCAGGATTATCAAAGGATGATATTAGTCAAAATGAGGGAGATGTTGGAAGCAAATTTATTTCGAGAAATAATAATGTAACATTATTTGAAAATGTTGGGAATGTATATGTATGATGGGATTCCAAATATAAAATGAAATAAAAGGAGCTTGAGGATGTGAAATGATATTTGCATAATAGAAATATATAAAAGGAGATTGGTGAGAGTATGATGACATTTTCAAAAGTAAGAAATGAGATTTAGAATGAGTTCATTCTAAAAGGATAAGCGACGTTTATTGTGTTCAAATTACGAAGCCAAGGAAGATGTCGTAATGACTGTTTTACAAATGATGATTTGAATCGATGAGAAATAAGAAGTGTTATAGCAATGTTTTGAAATATTAGTTGAAGGTTAAATTAAATTTGAATTTAAGATATATTCTAGGTATATATTAAACCAATATATTATATTTTGGGTATTTCAACCGATATAGTATTTTTAATGGCCAAGTGATGCTGTGGTATAAACCAATGGATCTGTTTATTTTTATGGTTGTTTATTTTGATAGTTAAATTACCGATTATCAAAATCTGACCCAACGTTATTGGTACAGAAAGACCGGGATCGAATTTAGATTCGAAAACCATTCCGACCAATAAATACGAAAACGTGGAAGGAGCTGATCGAGATGGAGCAATTGAAGACCGTGGATTTTCATGAAACGGAAGAGTTACTTATAATCTCTGGCTGATCCCTAGAGATATATTGTGATTCTGTCGTGATTGGAATCTATGGGTTGCAAGGACTTCTCGCTGCTGATCCATGAGGTGATTCCTATATTGGATGCATTAGAAGAGTACCTTCGGTTCATCCTGTTCCTGGATGACTTGTATGGATGTTGTGAATGATGCCCAGATGTTTCAAAAGTCGATTTTAACCTCAAGCCTCATCAATCGGGAAATGACAAAAATCAGGCAGGCAGCATAGCTACGTGGTTCGCACCCATAAGGGTGTATTGTCACCATTTAGAGAATGTTCATTTTGTTACTTCTTTTCATTTCTGTATCACCCAGGAAAAATGGTAGCTGTGCAGCCGTGAGGTGACAATATATTCGATACACTCAAGCGAAATGAGTGGTCAGTCATGTGTGGGCCGGGTTGCAAGACGTTGTTGTTGAACCCAGTGTATTCGCCTCTAGAGATAGACTATTGGCCCTTATCATAATCAGGATCCAATCTCCAATAAACGCCTGCGGTTTTGATTGTATACAATATATGTGGAGCGTGAGATGCAAATGTTCTACTAGATTCTATTTATTTGTATTTAGACACTATTATAATATCAGAAGAAGACATTGATTTCAAATGTTTTGGGTTATAGCAAGGTAAAAACCGTCCTTGTTTATGTGTGGACTGGTCTTACTATTATCATTTGTTTCAAAAAGGATTTTCAAAGTTAAACCAGTTGTTTGTGCTATGAATTTATCACTGAAAGTATTTCAGACTGACCCGGGTGAATTTTTGCTTCGCTTCAAATGTGCTCGGGTCAGACCCAGCATATTATCAGGTCAGGAATCGCTTGGAGTTCCAGAGATGGAGTTGAAGTCGAGACATATTCTATGTTTACTGATACTAGTTCATTTCCGCGGTGTGTTGTGATGATCTGAATGTATACTCTGATGTTGTAAGTATATATATACAATTCTTTTTGTATAAAGTATTATTGATTATTATATTTTGTCCATTCCGCTGTGAGACTCTGGTCTTCTTATTCTTCTATTCTAATATTTCTTTCTTTCTAATCTCACCCTCTAACTTCTTCCTATTAAAGATTCGTAATTTCGTGAAATTTGGGTTGGACGTGGGTTGTAATACGTCAGCTCAAAGGGCACGGATTTGCGGGCCTTTACAGGATGTGTCCTTACAACACTTCATTTTTAATTATAAAAATATGCGAGTTATTCGGAATGACTGGGTTTAACCCATTCTGACTAATTACTACGATGATTAGAAGTCGAAGACATTAAAGACGGTGGATGAAGACCGAAGATCTTCACATCGAATGGACGACTACTGATGCCTGGTATTGGGTCACTCCCAGTAAAGGGTTAGTAGTGGTAGTTTGTCCAGACATACTTGTTGATCGTCTGGATACGCGAGCACCAAGGTGACTCCAGTTTTGTTCAGACCTAGAACGGACTTGTAAATGGATGTGTGTCCGACATTGAATTTCATGTCGTGTAATTAATTTGATATCTATTAATATATTTCTGTAGTTGCGGACAATTTATTCTCTTACTTAACACCCTTCTCTGAGACGCACGAGCTCAGAGGTTATATATTGGTAGTTATCGATCACATGGTATGGACTGTCAATGTGACATGCCAAGATGCAATTGATCAAAGCTTTTGTTGAAAAGCAGAGCTTGTGGATGTTGATCAAAGCATAGCCTATTTAGGCATAGCTTTGTGTATTTCGTTACCTCGCGAGTCTCACACCTCTGTATGAGTCAGAAACGGAGCAAGGGAACGCAGGGAGTGCACACGTTTCTTTCTAGCTTGAAGTGGTGTTTGGGTTTTACAAGGCCCGACATTTTACTTATGTGGTTGATGGATTTTGAGGTGCCTCGGATTTTTATTTGCCGCAACGGCCAATATATAGTTCCAATAGGATCAGGAAGCATGTGTTCAGGAATTGCCAATCCAACCCATTGAACTATTGGGGGACCGACCCTGCAGGATCCAAGGGTTCGCTAGCGTCCGAATCCTGAGACATTGCTAGAATGTCTCGAATCGGTAAGGAGATCGTTCCTAGCCTTGACTCTTGATGGAAACCCAATTTGCAATACGACATCATGCGGTTTTGATTGTAGAACTAGTATGGCGACATAGTATATGGTAGCTATGCAGTCTATGATTAATATATTATGGTTGAAATGTTTTTAAAACATATATACACTAATAATAATATCAAATCCGTTTTTATTGTATCAAGCATTTTTGACCATTATAAGGTAAAACTCTATCCTCCGGCTTGCGTTGCATTGTGTGATGGGACCTGAGTCTTATAATGGTTTCATTTTTCTAAAAAGCATTTCATTGTTTTAACGATTTACGTTATTTATGCACTGGCAATCCAATGGAGTAAACCTGTTCTGCTTTAGCGGCGTGGTCCTGTGATTAGCCTCCTTATTAGATAAGTTAAGTAAAGATTTCTCACACCAATCCTGTGACTGACCCATAGTTTGTTTCACTTTGAAAACTTGGGTGCCCTCTTTTCCACACGGGCAGTCGAGTAGCTTATTTTGCAGATATATTAAGCAGGATTCTGGATCGAAGCTTAGAGCAGTGTCCAGAGCAATGATATCTTTCCGCTGTGATTAGTATATTTGATCCGCTGCAATGTATTACATTTATTGTAATTTAACGTTCCGCTATATTGTTATATTCAATGTACTCTGATATATTCTGTACTCTGATGTAACATTATTATAACGTTTATAAAAGTCTGTTGTTATTTGTTCTGATGTGTTGTATTCCCAAAGTTAACGTATTCGGGTTTTGAAAGGTCTTGGTCGATTTAGCGGTCGAGCGGGTCGGGCGAAATCGGGGTCGTTACAGTTGGTATCAGAGCTCTGGTTAGCTCAAATCTTCGGAGTACAACTCGTTAGAACTGGACAAAAGACTCATCAGATATTGGATTAGTAATATCCAATAAGAATAACTCGTTAGAGATGGGATCAGTAGTATCCTAGAACGAGTGTGAAGAGTATTAATTTTTAAATTAAAAATGCAAAAAAATTTAGTTTTGAAAATTTAAAATCTTATTATACATACTTGAATATATTATTTTATTTTGGACAATCGATTATATAAAGATTTTGCATATACACCTAGCTAGCGTGTATTCGAAGCCTCAAATATAATAGATAGATATAGAATCACACTTTAGTCGCCCGAAGATGTTCTGATGGTGGTTCGAAACATCATCAGAATTTATGTTCGAGTTTCGAAAGTGGTATATCTATATATTTTCATTGACTGGTGTGACAACCAAAACTAGATAGGGTCTATTGCTGTGATTTGCACTAAAAATATGATTTTTGACTATATATAAAAGTATATATAATTGAAAAATTAATCACATAATTAATTGATGGTTGTGATGTTGATAATTAGTTTAACTAAATAAAATATTGGAACGATAAATAATTCAACCAATATATAAAAGAATGATAAATTTAACTAAATCAAATTTAATATCTAACTAAACTGAAAATTGATTAAAATTAAAAGTTGAGTTGGTTAATTAAACGACTTTTAGCTTCGTTCCTTTTCGAGGACGAAAAGATTTTAAGTGGGGGAGATTGTAACAACCCGCAAATTCTGAACTAATTTAAAAATTTTATTTTAGAAATTTTAATGGAAATTTAATGAATAAAATAATTTATTTTAAATAATAACGACTAAAAATTTATTTAAATCGAAGTTAGAATGAATAATTTTATTTTAATTATAAAAGGAGTTAGAAATAGCGCGGTAGTTTGAAAAGTCAAACTTGAACTTTGACCGAATGTACCGGATTCAAAATTTAACGGATTTTAGTGAAACCAAAAATATTAGAATCTGTTTAAAAATATCTTTCCAACGAATCCAAAAAATCAAAATTTCATAGCGGGAATCAAAAGTTATGCCCGGTTTAAAATTCGAAATAGTCGCTGTATAAATTATATATATTTTAATATTAAAAATAGCCATTTTTCAAACGACCTCCGTTTTTGACGAAACCAGTTTTCTTGGAACCGGAATGTCAAATTATTGCTAAATTTCAATTTTCATAATTTTTAGAATTAATATGTGAGCGTGACAAAGGAAGATGTGTTTTGTCAGTTTCAGTCAAATTTAATCGACTTGAAAATGACCATTTTTCAAAACGGTCTCGAAATTCGACGAAATTAATCTTGTTAGAACCGTATCGTCAAAACATAGCTGAAAATAATTTTTCTGGAATTTTCAGAGTTCGTATGTGGCCCCGTTGAATTTAAATGTAAGATTGAATTAATTAAATAAATGATTTAAATATTAAATTAAATAAAGTACACTGAAGACATTCGTTTGGGATGACGGTACCTAGCCCATTGGATCCAGAACGGGGGTATTTGGCTAGGGAGAACATCCTTTGGGCTTGAATCAGAGTTGGTATGAAATAGCGGGTTTATTTGTAAATTAAAAAATTAAATAGAATATTATATTATAAATACCATACCCTAATTGAAACCCTAAACCTAATCCTCTATTTCAACTAGCCGTCATCTTCCATTTCCAATGGCCTGAAAGCTTCGAAAAAGAATCCCTAAATTCTCCCTCTATGCTTCGAATTAAAACAAAACCCCAACACAAAATTAAAGAACAATCTTCAATCGACAAAATGGTATGGTTATGATGAGGTATTATCACCTGAGTTATTCGATTTGTCCGTCCAAAGTCAGTGCGTTGCGAGGTGGTTTGTGGGCCCCAACTGTCGGCGGTGGAAGCTCAAGCGAGGGGCTTCATCGTGGCACTCTTTGATTTGGTCCCGGAGATGTCTAGAAGGGTGCGCGGGGGTAGGAGGTCACGATGGAATGGGTTTGTTTTGTTCAGGCATTCATGAAGAGGAGGAAGGGCGCAAGAAGAAGGGTGACGTGGCATCAAATTAGAGGTGGGAATTGTTTTGTTATTTTTTTTATATAATTTAAATTTCCAATCTTTAAACACTGATAACTCTCACATACAAAATCAGAATTTAACAAGGTCGGATCCGTAGGAATCGTCTTTCCGAGATCTACGCGATGGAACAATCCACGACCCGGACCGAGCATTTTGAAAATTCAGCCAAATTTGAACACGAACGGTTACTGAAAATCGATCGATGTGAGATCTCTTCTTTTTATTTATTTAATTAATTATCTAATTTATTTGTTATGTGACGATTGAATGTGTATGATTCCGATCTGTTATGTGATGATATTGTGGATGATTTATCTGTTTTTGGGTGATGTATTAACACAAATTTGTGTGTGTTCAATAAAAATAACCATATTGTTTATTTATTGATTTGGATTAGAATTTCCATTTCGATAAAAATAAATCATATTGTTGGTTTATTGGTTTGGATTAAAATCTCCCTTTAATAAAAAATTAAATAAATTATTTTTGTTGAATTGAATTAAATCGTCAATTCGACATTAAAAACATTATTTTGATATATTTTTTGTTGAATTGGATTATATTGTCAATTCAACATTGAAACATTATTTTTATTATTTTTGGTTGAATTGGTTTAGATTGTCAATTTAACATTGAAACATTATTTCGAACATTTTTGTTGAATTGCATTTGATTGGCCATTCAACATAAAAACATTATTTTGATCATTTTATTGAACTGAATTAGATTGTCAATTCAATATAAGAACATTATTTGGATTATTTTATTGAATTGAAATAGAATGACCAATTCAATGTAAAACATTACTTTATAATTTTTATTTTAATTAAAATAGAACTGTCAATTCCACATGAAACATTATTTCACCATTTTTATTTAATTGAAATAGAATTGTAAATTTAATGTAAAATGTTATTTTGTCATTTTATTAGATTTAATAGAATGATCAATACAATTGTGAACATGTCATTGAATTGAGATAAAAATATAAATATATGTATTGAAAAATAAAGATGGTTCTTTTATTTGAATTCTTTTATGCAAATATACATAGAAATATAAGATGGTTCTTTTATTTGCATTCTTTTATGCAAATATATATAGAAATAAAAATGTTCTTCTATTGCATTCTTTTATGCAAATATACATAGAAATATAAAATGTTCTTTTATTTGCAGTCTTTTATGCAAATATACATAGAAATATAAATTGATCTTTTTTTGGCATCCTTCTATGCAAATATGCATAGAAAATAAAAATGTTCTTTTATTTGCATTAGAAGTAAAACTATATTTTTGTTTGCTGTTTTAGATGCAAACAAAACATTAGAAGTAAAACTATATTTTTGTTTGCCATTTTAGATGCAAATAAACAATAGAGTTAAAATTACATTTTTGCAATTATAAATGTAAACAAAAACACTAGAATGAATATGACATTTTTGTTTTGTATTTTAGATAGAAATAAAAATATGATTTCAAGAGATACATTTTTGTTTGTAAATTTAGTTACAAACAAAGCATAAAGCATAAAAATAAAAGATTATATTTTTATTTGCATATATATTTAGATGTAAATAAACATTATAGTTAAAAGATTATATTTTTATTTGCATATTTAGATGTAAATAAACATCCTAGTTAAAAGATTATATTTTTATTTGCATTCTTTGAAGCAAATAAACACCGTATTTAAAAGTCGAATTTTTATTTGCATTCTTTGATGCAAATGAACCATCGTATTAAAAGTTGAAATTGTATTTGCATTCTTTGGTGCAAATAAACTATGAAATTAAAAGTTGCATATTTATTTGCATTCCTTGAATGCAAATAAATATTGAATTAGAAATTGCATATTTATTTACAATTTTAGATGCAAATAAAATATTGAATTAGAAATTGCATATTTATTTGCAATTTTAGATGCAAATAAAATATTGAATTAGAAGTTGCATTTTATTTGCAATTTTAGATGCAAATAAAATATTGAATTAGAAGTTGCATTTTTATTTGCAATTTTAGATGCAAATAAAATATTTATTTAGAAGTTGCATTTTATTTGCATTCTTTGATGCAAATAAAACATGAAGTTAAACGTTGAATTTTTATTTGCATTCTTCGATGCAAATAAATCATAAATTAAAATATTACATTTTTTATTTGCATTTTAGATGCAAATAAAAAAGCATAGTTTAAGAAGTTACACTTTTATTACATTTTAGATATATATATAAAAGAACAGGATTAAAAATATCATTTTTACTTTTAAACTAGAGAAAATAAAAAAAGAGGATTATGATAAAAATAATAATCACTTTTGTCAATTTACACTAGTTGAAACAAAAATAATCACTTTTGTCAATTTACATTAGTTGTAACAAAATAATCACTTTCGTCAATTTATATTAGTTGAAACAAAATTATTCACTTTTGTCAATTTATACTAGTTGAATCAAACATTCATTTTGTCGAATTATATTGGTTGAAACCAAAAAGGACATTTTTGTCAAATAAGAATTAAACACAAATAGCATTTTGATAAAATAGAATTGTCGGCAAATGAATGTATCACTCTTCTTATACATCTTGTTGAGATAGAATTTATATGCCAATAAAATAGTCATTTTATTTGCATAACATACAATAGAATTTTTATGCAAACATAAAATTCATTTATATGTGCAAACTTACATTGGAGTTTATTTTCAAATATAAGAATTTTTGTTCTTGGTCAAACCACACATTAGAATGTATAGGCGAGTTAAAGTGACATTTCTATATGTTAATGCATACATTAGAATTTGTATGCACTTTAAAATAAACATTTTAATTGAAACATGTACAATTGGGATGATAATTGATATACACCAGTCCCAATATTTATTTGTATGTCAATCGATAGATTGACAGGCTGCGATGAGCGTTATTATTTCATTTTAATGCTCACACAGTTGAGAACTTCACTTTGGATGTTGAATGGATGGTTTGATGATTATTTATCATTTATTGTCATTGCCAATCGATGATTATTTCTATATGGTAAATGATTGAGTCGTTTTCCGATTCGGAATATCTTTTATACGAAGGATATTTTTAAATAAGGAATTTCTTTTAAATAAAGAATATTTTTAAAAGATATTGTAATAAAAGAATTGGATTTTGGGTTGTCATGGATGGTGTCTTAAATAGCACTGTTCTTAAACCTCGTATGAAAGAATAAATCTTTTAACTGAGATTATTAGAGTTTCAAATTATAATAAGTATTGAAATAAATTGATATGTGAATTGGGTTTACCGTGAACTGTGTTTTTAAACGACATTTGTTCTTTAACCCAATTAACATGATTTTAGGTTTATCGTGAACAATATTTTTTAAAGGACATTGATTCTTTAACCCAGTTAAAAATAAGATTTATTTCTTAAATTGGAATGATTGAAAAGTAGTGATTTGGGAATTAAAAATGAATTCGAATATTAATAAATCTTTGAAAATAAGATTTATGAATAAATTTGAAAGATTTTATCTTTGATAAAATTAAATGGAACCTTTCCCTAATAATATGAATATTTTATTTATAGAATATTCTGAATTGGAATGAGACGTTGGATGTGTCTTTACAACACTTGATTTTTAGTTATAAAAATACCCGAGTTATTCGGAATGACTGGGTTAACCCATTCTGAATAATTATTATGACGATTAGAAGTCGAAGACATTGAAGACGGTGGATGAAGACCGGAGATCTTCACATCGA
Organism: Allium sativum; assembly: GCA_030737875.1. Lineage (NCBI taxonomy): Eukaryota > Viridiplantae > Streptophyta > Magnoliopsida > Asparagales > Amaryllidaceae > Allium > Allium sativum. The sequence continues at coordinate 240,088,007 of CM060923.1, read as the reverse complement.
ATGGACGATTACTGATTCCTTGCATTGGGTCGCTCCCAATAAAGGGTTAATTGTGGTAGTTTTTCCGGACGTACTTGTTGATCATCCGGATAAGCGAGCACCTAGGTGACTCCAGTTTCGTTCAGACCCAGAACGAACTTGTAAATGGATGTGTGTCCGACGTTGAATTTCATGTCGTGTAATTAAATTAATATCTATAATATATTTCTGTGGTGGAGGAAAATTTATTCTCTTGCTTGACACCCTTCTCGGAGACGCACGAGCTAAGAGGTTATATATTGGTAGTTATCGATCGCATGGTATGGACTGTCAATGTGACATGCCAAGATGCAATTGATCAAGGCTTTTGTTGAAAAGCAGAGCTTGTGTATGATGATCAAAGCGTAGCCTATTTAGGCATAGCTTTGTGTATTTCATTACCTCGCGAGCCTCACACCCCGGTACGAGCCGGGAACGGAGCAAGGGAACGCAGGGAGTGCACACGTTTCTTTCTAGCTAGAAGTGGTGTTTGGGTTTTACAAGGCCCGGCATTTTACTTATGTGGTTGATGGATTTTGAGGTGCCTCGGATTTTTATTGGCCGCAATGGCCAATTTATAGGTCCAATAGGATAGGGAAGCGTGTGTTCAGAAATTGCCAATCCAACCCATTGCAATATTAGGAGACTGGCCCTGCAGGATCCAAGGGTTCGCCAGAGCTCCGAATCCTGAGACATTGCTAGAGTGTCTCGAATCGGTAAGGAGATCGTTCCTAGCCTTGACTCTTGATGGAAACCCAATTTCCAATATGACATCATGCGGTTTTGATTGTAGAACTAGTATGGTGACATAGTATATGGTAGCTATGCCGTCTATGATTAATATATTATGATTGAAATGTTTTTAAAACATATATACACTAATAATAATATCAAATCCGTTTTTATCGTATCAAGCATTTTTGACCATTATAAGGCAAAACTCTATCCACCGGCTTGCGTTGCATTGTGTGATGGGACCTGAGTCTTATAATGGTTTCATTTTTCTAAAAAGCATTGCGTTGTTTTAACGATTTACTTTATTTATGCATTGGCAATCCAATGGAGTAAACCAGTTCCGCGTTAGTGGCATGGTCCTGTGATTAGCCTCCTTGTTAGATAAGTTAAGATTTCTCTCACCAGTCCCATGACTGACCCGTAGTTTGTTTCACTTTGCAAACTCGGGTGCCCTTTTTTCCACACGGGCAGTCGAGTAGCTTATTTTGCAGATATATTGAGCAGGATTCTGTATTTAAGCTTGGAGTTGTGTCCAGAGCAATGATAACCTTCCGCTGTGATTAGTATATTTGATCCGCAACCATGTATTACATTTATTGTAATTTAACCTTCCGTCGTATTATTATATTCAATGTACTCTAATATATTCTGTACTCTAATGTAACATTATTATAATGTTTATAAAAGTCTGTTGTTATTTGTTCTGATGTGTTGTATTCCCAAAGTTAACGAATTCGGGTTTTGAACGGTCTTGGTCGATTTAGCGGTCGAGCGGATCGGGCGAAATCCGGGTCGTTACAGATACACACCGTGGTGAGACCAGCACAGGTATCTACTGTCAAGTGGGGGCTGAATGACACACGTGATAAATGCATGCGAGTAGGAGCCGTCGAGCAGGTCGAGCGAAATCCGGGTCGTTACAGATACACCCCGTGGTGAGACCAGCACAGGTATCTATAGTCAAGCGAGGGCCGAATGACACACGTGATAAATGCATGCGAGTAGGAGCCGATCGATATAAGGGGAACATTTCACCATGAACACGTGGTGCTAGTTGGACAAGTATAAGTAGGTGCAGAGAATTCGACATGGGTGCGATGTATATTCGGTTTATCCTGCCTTATATAGTTTTATGTTAGTTTGTTGTTCTGGTACTGTCCTATTTTCAGTTTATTCCTATCATGACCTTTTCCTTATTCACACACCGAAAAGTCACTGGACTTACTCAGACTTATGTCTGACCCATTTTTCTTTCATCTTCTTTTCTTCCGTTCCCCCACTCTCAGGTAGCCAGGGAGAGAATAACTCAACTTAATTTGGACCATTCATCTTTCCAAGCTTGAAGACTCTGTGATGTACGGCTTGGAACCTATTATCTTTGGCTATGGCTTTGGACACACTAGACTTGGGGATTTATGCAGTTTTATTTATGTTTAACGCTTCATTATGTTTTAAGCAAGACATATATTTTGATGTAATGATTTGGAAGTTGCTTTGAGACAGTTTGTTGTAATGCTTTTGTTATGAACCACGTATGAAATAAATGTTGTTTTCCGCTGCTTATATTTCTGTCTTGTAAATTTTCTGTGTCTTTTACCTACAATGCTCCACCAAAATTAAGGCATTCCCTTTGTGAGTGACCTTAATAGAGATGGGGTGTTTCATTTGGTATCAGAGCAAAGGTTTACTAGATCAGATAAAAGTTTTTGAAAACTATTTTCAAAAAGAAGTATAAAGAAGCATTTTTCAAGAAAAAGTGTTATTTTACTTTAAAAGGCATAATCCCCCAAAGCCATATGCACTATCTTTCTATCCTTTATTTTGAACCTTTCCTTTTTCGTTTCAGCATGTCTGGGAATCTTAGCCTTCCACATGGTGTACTAATACCTGGCTGGTTCAGGAGGTACCTAAAGGCTAGGGCCAACGACGCAGGCCTAGCAGACATTCCTCCTCCCCCAGCTGCAGCGGTTCCTCCTCCTCCTCCTTGTGCAAATGCTTTCTCAAAGATTTGTAGATACTTTAGAGTCATGGGTGGAAAGAATTTCAATGGAACTGAATCATTCGTAGAAGCAAGGAACTGGCTCAAAGAAACCGAGAATTTATTCGTTATCTTCGAGGTGGATAATAGGTAGAGGATACAGCTGGCGGTATAGTTGCTTAAAGGCGAAGCTTCTTATTTGTGGGAGGTCACCAATGTTGAGAGACCGGTTGAAACTTGGGAAGATTTCAGAATGAGGTTTGAAATGAAATTCCTCTCACAAGCTGAACGAAGTCTACAGGTGGAAAAGTTCTTATCTCTTAAGCAAGGAAGTATGACGGTAAAAGAATACGTCAACTAATTCAACCAGCTGGCCAGATTCGGATTGGATTTAGTGAACACTCCTCATAAGAAGGCTCTCCGTTTTGTTAAGGGAGTGAATGAGCCACTACACAGCCTAGCTATGACCCACATACCCTTGGGGGTGACTTATGAGACACTGGTGGATAGGGCATTGTTACACGAGGAAGGCAAGGGCAAGAAAGAGGCAAAGGTGGAGGTGCCTCAAGACAAGAAAGCGGAGGGGTCACAGAACAAGAAGACAGATTTAAAGAAAGGCGGGAAGAACAACAAACACCATGACAAGAGGAAGTGCAATTTCTGTGGCATTCCTGGACATCTGGTTAAGGACTGCAGGAAGAAGAAGAGGAAGATGGGTGGTTGTTTCCATTGCGGCGAGACAGGACACATGGCTAAGGACTGCCCAAGAAAGCAAGGGCAAGGGTAGAGGGCTGGTTCTACTTCTGGAGGGCAAGTATACGCTCTCATAGCACCTCCGCAAGAACGAGGTAGAAATATTTCTGTTGAGAGTTTAGTTTATCTTTTTGATCATCCTGTTTGTACGCGCTTTGATTCCGGCGCATCGCGCTCTTTTATATCTACTGCTTTAGTTCAATCTCTACACCTAGACACCAGTATAGTAGAGGATCCCTTGGTTGTTTCAAATCCAATTGGGGACTCAGCTTATTTGTCAATGGTTTGTTTGGATTTGAAAATTTCTATACTAAGTGTTTGTTTTAGATGTAACGCCTATGTTTTAGGCTTCACGGGCTATGTGTTGATTGATCTCTATTAAATATACATCCGTTTTGCGGCGGACAATTTATTCTCTTGCTTAACGCCCTTCTCTGAGACGTACGAGCTCAGAGATTGTATATCGATGGACATCAGTCGCATGGAATGAATTGCCTGTGTGGCATGCATAAGTGGCAGATGATCAAGGCTTCGGTTGAAAAGCAAAGTCTTGTGGTTGATGATCAAAGCACGGCCTGTGTGGCGCAGCTTTGTGTATGGCGTTAATTCGCGGGCCTCACACCTCGATATGAGTTAAAAACGGGATAAGGACCCAAGGAGTGCACGACGTTTCTTTCTAGTTAGTGGTGGTGTCAGTGCTTAAACTGGCTGACATTTATATACTTTTCATCTGTTTGGTTGTTGGAATGAGAGGCGCCTCGAATATATGGTCGATAACTGGCACTATGTGAGCCGAAGTACAGACCATTATATAGGTCCTATAGGACCGGGAAACGGGTGTTCAGGAATTGCCAATCCTCTAAAGTAAGAGAGGACCAGCCTTGGAGGTTCCAAGGGATCGCTGTGTGTGGTCCTGAGACATTAGCTAGAGTGTCTCGAATCGAAGAGGAGCTTGCCCCTTGCCTCGACTCATGGTGGAATCCAATTTGCAATACGTGACTTGCGGTTTTATTTGTAGAGCGTATGGCGACATGATAGATGGTACCCATGGCACCTAGGATTGATATTTATGATTGAAATTGTTTTAACACTATACATTTATAATAGTATCAAATAATCTGTTTTTAAACGTATCAAGCATTCTTTGGCTATTATAAGGTAAAACCCTATCCTTCGGCTTGCGTTGCATTGGGTGATGGGACCTAGGTCTTACAATAGCTTCATTTTTCTTTATTTAGCATTGCGCTGTTTGTTTTATGCACTGGTATTCTTGGGAGGAAACCCGTTCCATGTTATACGGCGTGGTCCCTTGATTTACCTAACTTTAAAAATAAAGATTAATAACTGTTTTAGTTCTCACACCAGTCACATGACTGACCTGGAGTTTATTGTTTCAACCTAAACTCTGGGTGCCCCTAATTTCTACACGTGCAGCTAGTAGATTTCGTTTCGCAGATTTATATTCACAGGATCCTGATTTACAGCTGGAACGATGCTCGGAAAACTCTGTATCCGTGTATTACTTTCAGTTATGTGTTTTATTATCTTTCCGCTGCTATGTATTTAAATTTATTGTAATCTCTGGTATTTATTCATACTCTGTATATTCTTGTATTCTGATGGAATTGTTGTGATGAACAATGAAATGTTCTTCTGTTTGTGTTCTGATTCGTCTTGTCCTCAAAGCAATCCGCGCTTTCCTTACTGGGGAAGTTTGGGTCGTTATTTCTGACCTGACACTGCTAAAATCACACTTCATATACCCTGTTTTAGTTCTACTAAGCCTGAAACACTTTGATTCCAAGGTCTCCCTCCATAACTCCAGTTGTCGATTAACCCCTATTCTACTTTCATCAATCAACACAACATCATCGGCAAAGTGCATACACAAGGGAATCTCCCTTTGTATATCTTTTGTGATTTCATCCATCACTAATGCAAAAATATAGGGGCTCAAAGCCGAACCTTGATGTAACCCATGTTAATTGGAAAGTCTCTGGTCTTACCATCGCATGCCCTAACACTAGTCACAACCCCCTCGTACATATCCTTAATAAGGGTAATATATTTTGATTGCACTCTCTTCCTTTCTAGCGCCCACCACATAACCCTCCTCGGTACTCTGTCATAAGCTTTCTCCAGGTCAATAAAAACCATGTGGAGATCTTTCTTCTGCTCCCTGTATCTCTCCATAGGTTGCCTAACCAAGAAAATCGCCTCAGTGGTTGACCTTCCAGGCATAAAACCAAATTGATTCCTAGATACACTTGTCAACCTCCTCAAACGCTGCTCGCAAACTCTCTCCCAGAGCTTCATTGTATGACTCATAAGCTTAATTCCTCTATAGTTTGTGCAACTGTGAATATCTCCTTTATTCTTGAAGATTGGAACTAAAATGCTTCTCCTCCACTCATCTGGCATTTTGTCTGATTTGAAAATATTATTGAATAACTTAGTTAGCCATCTTATCCATGCATCTCCAAAGCATCTCCACACCTCAATAGGAATGTCATCAGGCCCTACCGACTTGCCTGATTTCATATGTTTCAACGCCCCCTTTACCTTAGCTTCTTGAAATCTCCGCACAAAATGTCTATTGGTACTGTCGGCTAAGTCTTCCAACTCGATCGAAGAGCTATCTCTTTCTTCGTTGAAAAGCTTATCAAAGTATTCTCTCCACCTATTCTTTATCTCATCGTCCTTTACCAAAAGTTTATCATTCTCATCCTTAATGCATTAAATCTGATTGAAGTTCCTTGTCCTCCTCTCGCATAGCCTAGCTATTTTGTAAACGTCTTTTTCACCCTCCTTTGTACTTAGCCTTTGATACAAATTTTTGTACGCTCGTCCCCTTGCTTCACTCACTGCTCTCTTTGCAGTCTTCTTTGCCACTTTGTAACTGTGCATGTTCTCTTCGCTTCTATGACGGTACGTGCATTTGTAGCATTCCTTCTTCTCTTTGATAGCCTTTTGCACCTCGTCATTCCACCACCATGAATCCTTGGGTTCTCGCTTGCTTCCTCTTGTTATCCCAAATACCTCAGTGGCGACTCTCCGAATGTAAGTTGCCATCGCATTCCACATGACATTTGCTTCTCCTTCCACATTCCAAGCTCCTTCTCCCATCACTCTATCTTTAAACACCCGTGAAGCATCTCATTTGAGTTTCCATCATTTCGTCCGGCTAATCTTCGCTCTCTTATCCTTCACCACCAGAAGACGAAACACACATACCAAGAGCTGGTGTTGCGAGATGACACATTCTCCAGGAATAACCTTGCAATCAACACAATCTCGTTTGCTATATCTCCTAGTTAGGACAAAGTCAATCTGGCTAGCCTGTTGGCCACTATTGAAGGTGATCAGATGTGATCGCCTCTTTCTAAAGAAGGTATTAGCAATCATGAGATCAAAAGGAAGAGCGAAATTCAAAATATCTTCACCTTCTTGGTTCCTATTACCAAATCCAAAACCACCATGCACTCGCTCAAAACCATTGAAGTCTCCTCCTATAAAAAGTTTCTCGCTATTATGCACATTCCTAACTATGACATCCAAGTCTTCCCAGAACTTCCTTTTGCCTTCTTCACTTAGACCTACCTGTGGGGCATATAAATAAATAAATAAATAATATTTTAAATTAAAGAAAACAGAGTGAAAAGGATTGTTTGGGCTGACGGGACCTAGCCCACTGCGTCCGGAACGAGAGCAATTTGGTAGGGGCAGCTTTTGTTGGGCTGAGATTGGAACTCTTAAGGATATATGGGCTAAAATTATTAATTAAAAAAATTAATATTATAAACAAGATGTACCGAGACATGAAGCAGACCTTCTACTGGGAAGGGATGAAAAGAGACGTTGGGAAATTTATATCCTAATGCATGAACTGCCAGCTAGTTAAAGCTGAACAAAAGAAGCCTAGTGGTTTGCTACAACCATTAGAAATTGCAGAATGGAAATGGGAACAAGTGTCAATGGATTTCATTGATGGGTTACCAAGGACTAGATCGGGCCATGATAGCATTTGGGTGATTGTGGACCGATTGACCAAAAGTGCAAGATTTATACCCGTCAAGTCAAACAGGATGGCAGCTAAGTTAGCGGAACTATATATAAAGTGGGTAGTGAGATTTCATGGAATACCCAAAGGCATTGTGAGTGACCGAGTTCCGTTGTTCACTAGTGGGTTTTGGAAGAGCTAACAAGAGGCGTTAGGATCAGAACTACATCTCAGTACCGCATATCATCCTCAAACTGACGGACAGACAGAGAGGGTGAATCGAGTGTTAGAAGATCTCTTGAGAGCTTGCATATTAGATTTTGGTGGATCATGGGATGACCATTTGCATCTAGTAGAGTTTGCATATAATAATAGTTATCAATCCAGTATTGGTATGACTCCGTTTGAAGCTTTGTGTGGAAGACCGTGCAACTCACCGTCATGTTGGGTAGAAACTGGTGAGAAGTTTGTACTTGGACCCGATGTGATAAAAGAAACATCAGCTAAGATTAAGATTATCCAACAGCGAATGAAGGCTGCCCAAGATAGGCCGAAAAGTTATGCTGATAAGAGGAGAAGAGAGTTGAAGTTCTCCATTGGCGACTTGGTGTTTGTCAAGATTTCTCCGTTGAAGAGCGTGATACGATTTGGTAGGAGAGGCAAGTTAGCACCAAGATTTGTTGGTCCATTCCCATTTCTTGAGCAAATTGGGAATTTGGCATACAAAGTTGAATTACCAGAAAAGATGGCAGGAGTTCACAACGTATTTCATGTTTCCCAGTTAAGGAAGTTTGTGCACGACCCAGATGTGACTATTTCACCTGATCAGTTGGATGATATCGAAGTTGAACCCGAGGCGGTTGGGAACCGCATGCCTATGCGTATTGTTGGGAACTATACGAAGCAGCTTCGAAGGAAGGCGTTGAAATTAGTCAAAGTTCAGTGGGGCGAGAAAGAGAACGACTGTACTTCGGAGACAGAGGAGAGCATTAGGAAGACGTATCCAGAACTCTTCGCCTGGTAAGATTTTAACTTCGATATTGATTGTTGTATATGGCTGGTAGGCATGCGGGATCCTTTGTATGTTTTGGGTTAAGGAATTTCGGGGACGAAATTTCTTAAGGGGGAGAGAGTGTAACGACCCGCATTCTATGCATCGAAGGATCGTAAAATATCTATTTCTTTCACATACGAAGTCGTATGGTCATGTAACTTTGGGAGACGACTAATGGGTTCATTTCCCATGTTCATGATTTTTCCCGATTTTTAAATGACCGTTTTGCCCCTAGCCGGTACTGTTTTGGCCATAACTTTTTACGGGAAAAGAGATTTGACCTGAAACCACTTCCATTGGCTCCAGATGATGGTTTACAATTCCGTAGAGTGGTCACATTAGCCAAACGGACTTAACGTTTGGGAGATATGGCTGAAACAATTTTCAGATAGTGAAAAACAGCTTAATTGGGCTTAACCGGGTGATTAACAGCTAGGCCCAATGGGGATTTCGGGATTAGAGTTATTTGAGGGTTGCTAGGGTTAGGATTTCGGTTTTTCACTCATTTTCCAGCTGCCACACACCCTCTCTTCAACCTAACAATGGCCTCCGACCTCTAAAACATCCCCAAATCACTTTCTAACCAAGGATTAAGCTTAGCAACATCAAATCAAAGGGGATTAGCACCAAAGCAAGGTTAGAGCTGCTATGTTGCATTGGGAACAACACCAAACAGAGATTCATTTTAGATTTGGTATTTTATTTGTGGCCAAGGTGAGTGATTTGCATAGTTTTGCACTAATTACGGTTAATTAAGGGTAATTAGTGAAGATTAACGAAATTAGACATGATAAAATTCTGGAAAAATATTTATAAATTCTTAAATAATGTTTTAGACCTCTGTTAGAAACTTGGGTTAATTTGATTTAGTTTTGCTAATCATATCATTAGTTTTGCCTAGGGGCTGTCAATGGGTCGTGTCGGGTCGGGTTCGGGTCGTGTCGGGTCGGGTTCGGGTTGATTTATAAACGGGTCGGGTCAACCCGTTTATTAAACGGGTCATATTTTCCCAACCCTAACCCATTTATAAACGGGTTGACCCGACCCGACCCGCGTAACCCGTTTAACTAAATGGGTCGTGTCGGGTCGTGTTGGGTCGGGTTTACCCGTTTGACTCATTAATAGATGTTGCCTACTGATATAAGGAACAAAAGAGCCAAATCACCAACATGCACACTGTTATATAATCCCCAACATGAAACAAGTTGCAAAGTCACCAACAGACAACACGTATATAAAGCATCAATTCACCATATCCAAAAATCACTTATATACATAAGTCTATATTCCCATACTGCATAAATTAAAGACTACCAGCATGGAAGAGATACAGTTGTTACAAGTAAAATATAACTAACAACATAAAAGAATATATTAGTAAAATATAACTTACATATACGAGCGTACTGATTACTGCATACATAAAGATTAACACTAACAGTATACATAAAAGACTAACAGTATGGAAGAGATACAACATATATTCGGGTTTGGCGGGTCAAAATCGGGTTAGCGGGTCAACCCTAAACCCACCCGTTTATAAACGGGTCAAATTCTGGTTGACCCAAAAATGACCTGCTAACTAAGTGGGTCGGGTTAACCTGCTAATTTCCGTGTGGGTTTCGGGTCGGGTCATGGGTCGTGTAGGAAATTGACAGCCCTAGTTTTGCCTAAACATGCTTAAGGGAAATATGGGATTTTGGATATGTTTGATCAATTTTACATGCTATGGTTGTTATTTTGATGTTTATGGTCGATTCTCTATGTTGTTATGACTGTATGGTATGTTTTGTGATTGATTAGAACTGTTAGATTGGTCGAAAATGCCGTCGTATGGCGTCAAACAGTCGCTGGAAAGTCGTAGGAAATATGCAGGGTTTTGAACCGGATCGGATTATTGGGCTCGGATTGGATAGGAGAACCGGGCAAGTGGACTCGATTCAGATTGGAACTTAGCATAAGGGTCTTGGCGAGAAGGAAGGCCATTTGCTTAGAATTGGAGTTGTGCAGGGGATCAGATCGGAGAGACCTACAGGGGATCGAATCGGAAGCAAGGGCGTAGGGATCGGATCGGACTAGAGCTAGGGGCGGGATCGGATCGGAGGACCAAGTTTGGAGCTGGAGTTGGAGCGAAGCACCGGATCGGATCGGGAAACCTAGGAGGGAGCAACCATAGAACCAGGCATAGGGCATCCGAACCAAACCAGGGCTGGAGGGCTGAACCGAGGAGGAATGGATCAAAGCATGAGTTAGGACCACTGAATCGAACCGGATTGGGACCACTGAACCAAACCTAATGTATTCTTTTACCTCATCGTGACGACTCTTTTGAAGACTAACTCCAATTTGACCAAAGCACTAGATGCAAAGGAAGTCCAAATGAGGAGCTTTGACTCAGGATCCAGATGGGAACCAATGAGTGAGCTTCATGATTGGTGAGACGGCCCGCTCCGCACCAGTCGGCATTTCCTCCGAAAGTGCGCTGTACACGTGCCCGATTAGCACGGAACGGTCGCCAAAGAAAGGAAAGAAGAACTAACACAAAACCTGTAGAATGTCTCACAGCGCATGGAACAAAATATAATAATAACATACTTGACATAAAACAGGTGAGACAGTGCATAAGCTGATAATTAAAATCAACATCAATCATCAGAGCAGCGGAAATCCATATACAGCTTATTACAATTTTCCAAATTTACTGTCTCTAAACAAAAGAAGGCTAAAGTAGAAGATGCACCACCAATGCCCAAGCAGTGATCTTCAACAACACAGGGAGAATATCATATATATATATTACGTGGAAGCCTCCTGCTCGTCTCCGGATCATCTACCCGTGCATCACCAGCTAACCTGTCTCTAGTCTGCTCGTGTGAGCACCCAGAGTAATAAGAGGAGACATAAAACTCTGGGTCAGACATAAAGCCTGGTATGAGCGATAAGCATCTAAACAGAATGATAACAGGTATACTAAACCATACCTGAACCTGGACCTGCAACCAAAGAGTTAGTACCACATACCGTACAATACTCTAAGGTGCCATAATAAATAGTGTAAGGATACGGGGGTGGGGTGTGCATGTCACAATGATAGCAAACAAATCATCCATAGCAGCCATCCTCACATCTCTCACTCAGTGCGTAAAGCATACGATATCTACCACCTTGGAACACTAGACAAACTGAGGCAACGACGAATCCCGACTTGTAGAAACCCTGCTATGACCAAGCCAAACATATGGAGTCATGACCAAACATTTCAATGACCCACTTCATTGGTTGTAGCCCTTGGTTCTACCGATGCCATAATGGCCCTGAATCCGCCTTCGTACCTCCTACCATAGTGGTCCAAAGCTATAGACGTCGATAACTCCTTGGCACGCGTCCCGCAGCAAAGCCCAACCATGAAGCGAATCGTTGATTCCCATCTGAATCTTAAGCTCTAACTTCTCATTTGGACTTCCTTTGCATCTCGGGTTTGGTCGAATTGGAGTGGGTCTTCAGAAGAGTTGTCACGCATTAACAGTCCTAGAATTCGGTTCGGTTCGGTAGTCATCACCTTCATCGGTTCGGGTCGGTAGTCATCACCTTCATCGGTTCGGGTCGGATACTCCACTTCGGGTCGGGTCGGTGTCCTCCTCCGGGTCGGGTCGGGTTACTGTCTTCCTTCCAGTTTTCTTCGATCAGCTCCCTCGTTTTCCATTTACCCCGATCCGATCCAATCCCGTTCTTCATCTGCCCTGATCCGATCCCTTCGCCTTGCTCCAGTCGTAGCCTTCCATTCTTGAGCCGATCCGATCTGGTCTCCATTATTCTTCCGATCCGATCCCTTTTTGTCCACTCCAACTCTAAGTAAATGGCCTTCCTTCTCGCCAAGTCTCCTATGTGCCAAACTCCAGTTCGGGTCGGTTTTCTTGCCCAGTTCACATATCCGATCCGAGCCTCATCCGATCCGAACCGGTTAGGAACCTGCACATTTCTGCAACTTTCCAGCGAGCTTTCTACGCCATTCGACGACGTTTTCGACCAATTTAACTATTCTAATCAATCATAAAACATAACATAGAGTCATAGCAACATGTAATAGCAACCACAAACAGCAAACAACAATTCAAATGAATCAAAATGGATCAAAAGTGACTAAAAACTTCATATTTTCCCATAGCATGTTTAAGTAGAACTAATCATAGGGTTAACAAAACTTAATCAAATTGAACCAAATTTCTAACAGAAGCATAAAATATTATTTGAGAATTTCTAAACATTTTTCCAGAATTTATTAGTGTATAAATTCGTTAATCTTCACTAATTACCCTTAATTACCGTAATTAGTGCAAAAACTATGCAAATCACTCACCTTTGCCACAACTAAAACCCCAAAACTGAAATATTCTCTGATTTGGCGCTGTTCCCAATCTTACACAGCAGCTCTACCTCGGTTCTCGTGCTAATACTCCTTGATTTGATGTTTGCTAAGCCTAATCTCCAATTAGAAAGTGATTAAGAGGTGTTTTGAAGAGATTTAGAGGGTGAAGGCCATGGCTAGGCTAAGAGGAATGAAAGTGGCGGCTGGAAAATGTCTAAAGGAATGTTTTCTAACCCTAATCAGACCCTATATACCCCTAAATCCGAAATTCCCCTCTGGGCCTAGCTGCTAATCACCCGGTTAAGCCCAATTAAGCTGTTTTTCACCATCTGAAACTTGTTTCAGCCATATCTCCCAAACGGTGAGTCCGTTTGGCTAATGTGACCACTCTACGGAAAGAGAAACCATCATCCGGAGCCAATGGAAGTGGTTTCAGGTCAAAAGTCCTTTCCAGTCAAAAGTTATGGCCAAAACAGTGCCAACTAGGGGGTAAAATGGTCGTTTAAAATCGGGAAAAATCATGAACATGGGAAATGACCCCAATAGTCGTCTCCCAAAGTTACATGACCATACGACTTCGTATGTGACAGAAATAAATATCCTATGATCCTATGATGTGTAGAATGCGGGTCGTTACACTCTTCCCCCCTTAAGAAATTTCGTCCCCGAAATTCTTTAACCCAAAACATACAAAGGATCCCGCATGCCTAACAACCACATACAACAATCAAACATACAAAACAAGCAAACAAGCCTATCCTAGCATGCGGAAACTAAATCGAAGTCAAAATCTTACCAGGCAAAGAGTTCTGGGTGTGCCATCCTAATTAATGTTCTCCTCTATCTCCTAAGTACAATCATTCTCGTCCTCGCCCCACTGAACCTTGACTAGCTTCACCGCCTTTCTTCGAAGTTGCTTCATGTCGTGCTCGACAATACGGGCCGGCTTGCGGTTCCCAACCGCCTCGGGTTCTACTTCAAAGTCCTCTAAATGATCAGGTGAAATAGTCATATCTGAGTCGTGAACGAACTTCCTTAGTTGGGAAACATGAAATACGTTGTGAACTCCCGCCATTTTCTCTGGTAAGTCAATTCTATATGCCAAATTCCCGACTAGTTCAAGAACAGGGAATGGGCCAACGAATCTTGGTGCCAACTTGCCTCTCCTGCCAAATCGTATTACGCTCTTCAACGGAGAGATCTTGACAAACACCAAGTCACCAATGGAGAATTTTAAGTCTCTTCTTCTCTTATCAGCATACTTTTCTGCCTATCTTGGGCTGCCTTCATTCGTTGTTGAATGATCTTAATCTTATCTGAAGTTTCCCTCACCACATCTGGTCCAAGCATAAACTTCTCGCCAGTCTCTATCCAACATGATGGTGAGTTACACGGTCTTCCATACAAAGCTTCAAACGGAGCCATACCAATACTGGATTGGTAGCTATTATTATATGCAAACTCTACTAGATGCAAATGGTCATCCCATGATCCACCAAAATCCAATATACATGCCCTCAAGAGGTCTTCCAAAATACGATTCACCCTCTCTGTCTGACCGTCGGTCTGAGGATGATATGCGGTACTGAGATGTAGCTCTGACCCTAGAGCCTCTTGTAAGCTCTTCCAAAACCCACTAGTGAACAACGGGTCTCGGTCGCTCACAATGCCTTTAGGTACTCCATGAAATCTCACTACCCACTTCATATACAATTCTGCTAATTTAGCTGCCGTTCTGGTCGATTTGACCGGTATAAATCTTGCACTTTTAGTCAGTCGATCCACAATTACCCAAATGCTATCATGTCCCGATCTAGTCCTTGGTAAACCATCAATGAAATCCATCGAGACTTGCTCCCATTTCCATTCGGGAATTTCTAATGGTTGCAACAACCCACTAGGTTTCTTTTGCTCGGCTTTAACTAGCTGGCAATTCATGCACTTGGATATAAACTTCCCAACGTCTCTTTTCATCCCTTCCCAGTAGTAAGTCTGCTTCATATCTCAATACATCTTGTTACCACCGGGGTGTATAGTTAGCTTTGAGTGATGACATTCTCTAAGCACTTCATCCCTCAATCCATTGACATTGGGTACAACAAGCTTTCCATTCTTTCTAAGCCATCTATCTCGATCAAGCCCATACTTTTTCATCTCCTCATCGATACCCATCTCTAACTTGGAGATGATTTCCAATAGGTTAGGATCGTCCCTCTGACTAGAGCCGATCCGCTCAATCAAAGTGGGTCTGATCGTCAAACTTGCTAACATTTCTGGATCCAATTCGCACTTTGGTCTGAAATCAAACCCCGCGATAAACTCCAGTTGCTTCCATTCAAGGAACATAGCCCCTAAGCTGGCATGTCTTCTACTCAATGCATCAGCCACCGCATTGCCCTTTCCCGGTGTGTATGCGATGTCAAAATCATAGGAAGCTAAGAACTCTAACCATCTCTGCTGACGGAGATTCAGATCTTTCTGAGAGAAGAGATACTTTAACGACTTACGATCTGTAAACAACTCAAATCTTTCTCCCAAGAGATAGTGTCTCCACATCTTTAACGCGAACACGATCGCTGCCAATTCTAAATCATGGGTAGGGTATCTTCTCTCGTGCGGCTTCAATTGCCGACTTGCGCCTTGCATCAATACAGCACCCAGTCCGGTACCACAGGCATCCGTGTATACCGTCATCTCTTCATCCCCCTTAGGAATGACTAACACTGGTGCACTTGTTAACTTGTCCTTTAGACTCTTGAATGCATTCTCGCACCTTTCATCCCAAACAAAAGCTTGATTCTTTTTGGTCAACTGGGTCAATGGTGCAGCTAACTTGGAGAAACCTTGGATAAACTTACGATAATATCCAGCTAACCCCAAGAAACTTCTTACATCTGTTGCATTCTTGGGCGTAGGCCAATCTTGTACCGTAGCCACCTTTGCTGGGTCCACGGCAATACCGTTCTCTGATACAACATGGCCCAAGAACCTCACTTCCCTCTTCCAGAAGTGACACTTAGAAAACTTGGCTTTCAATTGGTGTTTTCTCAACACCTCCATCGCTACTCTTAAATGTTCCTTGTGTTCTTCCTCTATCCTCGAATAGACCAAAATATCATCAACAAACACAAGGACAGACTTATTCAACTGATCTCTGAATACCCTATTCATAAGATCCACAAAATACGCCGGGGCATTGGTCAGCCCGAATGGCATGACCAACCACTCATAAAATCCAGACGGCGTCCGAAATGCCGTTTTAGCTATACTCTCAGCTTCTACTCTAAGCTGATGAAAACCTGTCGCGAGATCCAACTGAGAAAATACTCTCGCGCCACTCAACTGATCGAACAAATCATCTATCCGCGGTAGAGGATACTTGTTCTTCCTCGTCACTTTATTCAACTCGCGGTAGTCTACACACAAACGAAGGGAACCATCCGCCTTGGTAGCAAACACAACTGGTGCTCCCCATTCAGAAACACTCCTTCTGATAAATCCCTTCTTCAAAAGATCGCTGACTTGCACCTCGAGCTCTCGCTGCTCTCTTGGTGCCATACGACGAAGTGGCATCACTATAGGCCTGGCATCTTTTACCAAATCAATACGAAACTCAATCTCTCGGTGTGGTGGAAGTCCGGTCACTTCTTCGAAAACATCCGGATATTGGCCAACCACGGGCAAACCTGACAACTCACTATGCGGAATGTCGAGGGAGTTTAGAAAACTAGCCAATACCCCTTTACTGGGTAGACCACCAAACACTATCTCCGCCCATCATCCGCTCTAGCTGTCACCAACAAGCCCTCACAGTCTACCACCACCCCGTATCTTTGGAGCCAATCTACTCCCAAAATAATGCCAAACCCAGTAAAGCCCAAAACAAAGCAATCGCAAACAAACATGCATCCATGACTCGATAAGACCACATTACGACAAATCATGCTAAGGCTAGTAGAACCACCAATCGGGTTTGTCACTACTAAAGGTCTATCGATAATCTCGGGCTCCAATCCCAACCTATCTACCAGGTCACTAGATATGAAAGAACTGGAAGCTCCGGTATCAAACAAAACTCTAACAGGAACATCATAAACAGAAAGCATACCTTAAATGACGACATTCTTTCCCTTCTCCGCCGCTGTTGGGGCATTCGACGAAGAAGGAATAGCATTAAGAGCGTAGGCTTTCACCATTTGCTTTTCTTTAGGGGGGGCTGTGGACACTTGTCCTTGTGATGTCCCATTTGGCCACAGTTGAAGCACTTCCTATCCGCTGGCTTGGCCCGACAATTACTAGCATAATGACCCTTTTTACCACATCTGAAGCACTCCACATCTTGCTTATTCTTTTTCTTCTGGCCATCCTTAGTCTGATTCTGTTTTCTTTTATTCTGGGAACCACCCTTGCCCCCACCACTTGCTTGTGGTTTTGGCTCTTCTGCAGATGCAGCCTCAGTTTTCGGCTTAGGGTAGAGGCTTTCTGACCTCAATGCTTTCCCCACAATCGACTCAAACGACTCATCGATGTGGTTAATAAGTCTTTCCCCCAAGTACTGATCCAAACCAGTTATGAATTTCTCATTCTTTTTCTCGGCAGTATCAATAAGAGATAACCCATACTTTGATAAAGTGTCGAATTCAGTAATGTACTCCGAGACAGCTCTGCCATTCTGCTTGAGCTCCAAGAATTTCTTAAACAGCACTGACTTCTGAGCGGCTGGAATAAACTTCTCGCTAAAGCGAGCTTTAAATTGCTCCCAAGTAATCTGATCTTCGGGAGTGGCTGCCTTTATAGCATTCCACCAATTCATTGCCCGCCCTTGCAGCTGACGGGACGCTAGCTTTCTCTTCATCGCATCCTCGATACCCAAATCCTCGAAGATACGTTCGCAACTATCCAACCAATCTTGAACATCCGTGGCCGACTCTGTTCCGTGAAACGGCTTCCCACCAAGGCTAGTATAATCCTTATTCAGCTTGGCGAAATCGACCCTCGGCGCCTGCACTATTGGACCACCACCATTTCCATCATTGGGAGCTGCCCTCCGTACATCTCTAAGCATCTCTCTCATGAGGTCAGTAAACATCGTCCTCATGTCAGCAGCATTCCCATTATTGGCTCCTCTACCAGCACCTCTAGTATATCGGCTCATCGTCAATCTGAAAAAGGAAACGATTAACGACTCCATAATGGTGCTAGTGCAGTACGACTTCATCCTTATACTAGTAATAGTATATATATATAGCTTTTAAAAACCAAAGTAATCACAAATACGCTCTCTCGTATACGTATTTTATCTCTCCCTGATAACTTCCCTAGGTTAACTACGCAACCTAGAGCTCTGATACCAAGTGAGACGGCCCGCTCCGCACCAGTCGGCATTTCCTCCGAAAGTGCGCTGTACACGTGCCCGATTAGCACGGAACGGTCGCCAAAGAAAGGAAAGAAGAACTAACACAAAACCTGTAGAATGCCTCACAGCGCATGGAACAAAATATAATAATAACATACTTGACATAAAACAGGTGAGACAGTGCATAAGCTGATAATTAAAATCAACATCAATCATCAGAGCAGCGGAAATCCATATACAGCTTATTACAATTTTCCAAATTTACTGTCTCTAAACAAAAGAAGGCTAAAGTAGAAGATGCACCACCAATGCCCAAGCAGTGATCTTCAACAACACAGGGAGAATATCATATATATATATATATATATATATATATTACGTGGAAGCCTCCTGCTCGTCTCCGGATCATCTACCCGTGCATCACCAGCTAACCTGTCTCTAGTCTGCTCGTGTGAGCACCCAGAGTAATAAGAGGAGACATAAAACTCTGGGTCAGACATAAAGCCTGGTATGAGCGATAAGCATCTAAACAGAATGATAACAGGTATACTAAACCATACCTGAACCTGGACCTGCAACCAAAGAGTTAGTACCACATACCGTACAATACTCTAAGGTGCCATAATAATTAGTGTAAGGATACGGGGGTGGGGTGTGCATGTCACAATGATAGCAAACAAATCATCCATAGCAACCATCCTCACATCTCTCACTCAGTGCGTAAAGCATACGATATCTACCACCTTGGAACACTAGACAAACCGAGGCAACGACGAATCCCGACTTGTAGAAACCCTGCTATGACCAAGCCAAATATATGGAGTCATGACCAAACATTTCAATGACCCACTTCATTGGTTGTAGCCCTTGGTTCTACCGATGCCATAATGGCCCTGAATCCGCCTTCGTACCTCCTACCATAGTGGTCCAAAGCTATAGACGTCGATAACTCCTTGGCACGCGTCCCGCAGCAAAGCCCAACCATGAAGCGAACTCGTTGATTCCCATCTGAATCTTAAGCTCTAACTTCTCATTTGGACTTCCTTTGCATCTCGGGTTTGGTCGAATTGGAGTGGGTCTTCAGAAGAGTTGTCGCGCATTAACAGTCCTAGAATTCGGTTCGGTTCGGTAGTCATCACCTTCATCGGTTCGGGTCGGTAGTCATCACCTTCATCGGTTCGGGTCGGATACTCCACTTCGGGTCGGGTCGGTGTCCTCCTCCGGGTCGGGTCGGGTTACTGTCTTCCTTCCAGTTTTCTTCGATCAGCTGCCTCGTTTTCCATCTACCCCGATCCGATCCCGTTCGTCATCTGCCCTGATCCGATCCGCTCCCTTCGCCTTGCTCCAGTCGTAGCCTTCCATTCTTGAGCCGATCCGATCTGGTCTCCATTATTCTTCCGATCCGATCCCTTTTTGTCCACTCCAACTCTAAGTAAATGGCCTTCCTTCTCGCCAAGTCTCCTATGTGCCAAACTCCAGTTCGGGTCGGTTTTCTTGCCCAGTTCACATATCCGATCCGAGCCTCATCCGATCCGAACCGGTTAGGAACCTGCACATTTCTGCAACTTTCCAGCGAGCTTTCTACGCCATTCGACGACGTTTTCGACCAATTTAACTATTCTAATCAATCATAAAACATACCATAGAGTCATAGCAACATGTAATAGCAACCACAAACAGCAAACAACAATTCAAATGAATCAAAATGGATCAAAAGTGACTAAAAACTTCATATTTTCCCATAGCATGTTTAAGTAGAACTAATCATAGGGTTAACAAAACTTAATCAAATTGAACCAAATTTCTAACAGAAGCATAAAATATTATTTGAGAATTTCTAAACATTTTTCCAGAATTTATTAGTGTATAAATTCGCTAATCTTCACTAATTACCCTTAATTACCGTAATTAGTGCAAAAACTATGCAAATCACTCACCTTTGCCACAACTAAAACCCCAAAACTGAAATATTCTCTGATTTGGCGCTGTTCCCAATCTTACACAGCAGCTCTACCTCGGTTCTCGTGCTAATACTCCTTGATTTGATGTTTGCTAAGCCTAATCTCCAATTAGAAAGTGATTAAGAGGTGTTTTGAAGAGATTTAGAGGGTGGAGGCCATGGCTAGGCTAAGAGGAATGAAAGTGGCGGCTGGAAAATGTCTAAAGGAATGTTTTCTAACCCTAATCAGCCCCTATATACCCCTAAACCCGAAATTCCCCTCTGGGCCTCGCTGCTAATCACCCGGTTAAGCCCAATTAAGCTGTTTTTCACCATCTGAAACTTGTTTCAGCCATATCTCCCAAACGGTGAGTCCGTTTGGCTAATGTGACCACTCTACGGAAAGAGAAACCATCATCCGGAGCCAATGGAAGTGGTTTCAGGTCAAAAGTCCTTTCTAGTCAAAAGTTATGGCCAAAACAGTGCCAACTAGGGGTAAAATGGTCATTTAAAATCGGGAAAAATCATGAACATGGGAAATGACCCCAATAGTCGTCTCCCAAAGTTACATGACCATACGACTTCGTATGTGACAGAAATAAATATCCTACGATCCTTTGATGTGTAGAATGCGGGTCGTTACAATTGGGCTTTGCTGCAAGACGTGTGCTAAGGGGTTGTCGATGTCTGTAACTTTGAATCACTATGTGTAGGGAGTACGTGAATGGATTCAGGGCCATAATGGCCTAGGTACGACTAAAGAGCTATAGGCCAATGAAGTGGGGTCATTTGTAAAGATTTGGTCATGACTCGATGTGGTAAGCTTGGTAGTAGCAGTAGTTGTACAAGTCGAACTCCGTCACTACTTCGATGGGTCTAGTGATTGGCAGTGGTGGACATCATATGCTTTACGCACTGTGTGAGAGATGTGAGGATGATTGCTATGGTTGATTTGTTTGCCATCATTATGACATGCACACCCCCACCCCCGTTATCTTTACACCATCTGTTCAGTGGCCTTAGAGTATTGTACGGTACGTAGTGCTAACTCTTTGGTTGCAGGTCCAGGTTCAGGTATGGTTTAGTATACTTGTTATTATTCTGTTTAGCTGCTTATCGCTCATACCAGGCTTTTTGTTTGACCCAGAGTTTTATGTCTCTTCTTATTACTCTGGGAGCTCTCACGAGCAGACTAGAGACAGGTTAGCTGGGTATGCACGGGTAGCTAATCCGGAGACGAGCAGGAGGCTTCCACGTATGATACATATAGTATTCTCCCTGTGTTGTTGAAGATCACTGCTTGGGCATTAGTAGTGCATCTTCTACTTTAGCTTACATTTGTTTTAGAGACAGTAATTTGGAAAGTTGTAATAAGCTGTATTTGGATTTCTGCTGCTATGTTGGTTTAGTTTTCAGGTTATGCACTGTCTCGCCTGTTTTCAGCTTATATTTGTTTTAGAGACATTCTTTCCTTTCTTTGGCGACCGTTCCGTGCTAGTCAGGCATGTGTGCAGCGCACCTTCGGAGAAAATGCAGGCTAGTGCGGGGTGGGACGTCACAATAACTAATGAGCATCTATTATGGCATTTACTAATAAGTCACTGATTTGCAATTAGTAATTAATTCATTTACATTCATTCCCCTAAATCCTTTTGTCCTTATTCATTAAAAATTTCAAATTCAAATCTACCTTCTAATTACACACATTATTTGCATTAAAAATGTAACTTTTCATGTAAACACATTTTTGTTAAACTATGAATCTTTTTAATCATTCTATCTTACATAAAAAAATGTAATCATTTTAATCTTTCTTTGGTTACATAAAAATGTAATCTTTTAAATCTAACTTTTATTACATAAGCATGTATTCTTTTTGTTAAACAATTTTTCTATTCATACTATGAACATTTTATATGCATAATAAAAATGTATTTTTATTGTTAAACAATTTTTCTATACCAAATAGTGATCATTATTAATTTACGATAAAAATTTGAATTTATTGTTAAACAAGTTCATTCCAAATAATGATCATTTTTAATTTACGATAAAAATGTGAATCTTTTATGTTGACATGTATTTATCTATTCACATTATGTATTCTTAATTACACAATTTATTATAGTAGAATTTCATATCTAATTTGCTGAAGATGTGTTTCTTTGGAAGATTTTCTAATTGATTTTCATAAATTAAACGATAACAAGAATATATATAAGGGAATAAAAAATATATGTGAGGATTGTTTGATTTTGGAAGAATAAATAATAATGGGGAAACAGAAGGGGGAAGGAAATTGGGGATGAAAAGATAAGGAATGAGAACATGTTAATGAAATAAGATGCATGAATGTAGAAGGAAGGAAATAAAATAATAAATAAAGGAAAACAAATTTAATATAATTAAGAAAAGACATGAATGCTGCATTAAGAAAATAACGACGAGGGGAAGGCATTGAAAACGAATGCAACTATTCATATTTAAAAATTTATTAATTGATGAACGTTACATTTTGAATGGGCAAGGAAAGTATTAAAGCGGACCTATCAACATATTATTAATTAATCAACTTATCAACATATTATTAATAAATTAACTTATCAACATCTTATTTATAAATCTCATTACCAACATCTTAATTTTATTTAAAAACTTTATTATTATTATCAGGAAAAAATTGTGAAGGACAAAAAAACCAAAAAAATTGCCCAAAAGGACAAGGGGCAAAAAACTTGTCCAAAAGGACAAGTTTTAGTGCAAAGTGGAAAAACATGGGACCCCCCTGAAATTCACCATTTGTACTAAAACTTGTCCTTTTGGGCAAGTTTTTTGGTGGTTGTCCTTTTGGACAAATAATTTGGTGAGTTTGTCCTTGTTGGAAAAATCCCCTATTATTATATTTATTATTATTATATTCAATATTTAAATTTAATAATGGAATTTTTAAATTATGACGTATTTTCTAATAAAATTTCTTGAAATGAATTTTTTAAATTGAATCTGATTTTCCAAGTTATTACATTCGTATTTCTTTTGAAATCCTTTGGTAAATCTCAGATTCTTCCTTATAGGATCTCGAATTAGTTCTAGGGCAAAGCGAGAAAGTTCATTAAATTTATTATGATAATCCTGGATGGTCATATCTTCTTGTTTCAGATTGTAAAACTCATCATATAGCAGCTTAGTTGCTTCTAGAGGAATAAATCTTTCTTTGAACATTTCTTTTAATCTATCCCAGGTAATATTACTTTCTGGATTTTCCTCAGTAACAGTTTCCCACCAAATTAGAGCTTCGTCTTTGAGTGCCCAAGATGCCAGGAATATTTTCTGATCATCTCTCAGCTTTAAGTCTTCAAAAATTCTCTCAGAAGAACGCATCCACGCTTGTGCTTCAATAACGGATTCTTTGCCCGAGAATGGTTTTCCATCCAGATTTAGTTAATTCATTACTAGAGCTTCTAGATATGGTTCTGGCTGTGGGAGCACAATTGGCTCATTAGGTTGCTGGACCATAGAATTACTACTTCTGTTTCTGCCACTCATTTCCTAATATGTCTGCAAATAGCAGACAAAGAGTCAGGTCAACAGAAAAGATATTGTAAAGCATAGATACATATATTTAAATGTAAATGAATCAATGGGGGTATATTTTATTTCGCTATACTCATTATAGGACATTAGTGATCCTATCTATAATGAGTCACCTTAAAATCCTGCTGATTCTATTTCTGACGAGTTCGTTAATATGTTATATTATGGAGCTAAGTTTAACCAAAGCCCTGATACCAATTGTGATGACCTCAAACTCCCGTAGTACGAAAGCAAGGATAATCATTGGAATATAACACATAAACAATAACAGCGGAACAAAAATATAGAATTACAGCAGATAATGTACATCAGATTACACTGGAAATAATATATCATCAGAGTTATACAGTATAACAGGATCATACTTAGTACAAAATACAGTTTCAACTTAATATAAAATGTCTGCAGCGGAATCAAACATAATATATACTAAATGATGTCTGAACAACATAATAGAAATGACAGGATCCATCTTGAGCTCCATAGCTATCCAGAATGAGTCTGCTAAAATCTGAATACAAGGCTGCCCGTGTGGAAAGAGGGCACCCGAGTTTGCAAAGTGAAATAAACTACGAGTCAGTCATGGGAGTGGTATGAGAAATCTACTTAACCTATTTAATAATAAGGCTAATCACAGGATCACGCCGCTAACGCGAAATAGGTTTACTCCATTGGATTGCCGGTGCATAAATAAAGTAAATCGTTAAACAACGCAATGCTTTTTTAGGAAAATTAAATCATTATACGACTCAAGTCCCATCACACAATACTACACAAACCAGAGGATACAGTTTTACCTTATAATGGTCAAAAATGCTTGATAAGATAAAACGGATTTGATATTATTATTGGTGCATATATGTTGCAAAAACAATTTCAATCATAATGTATCAATCATAGATGGCATAGCTACCATATACTATGTCGCCATACTAGTTTTACAATCAAAACCGCAAGGTGTCATATTGGAAGTTGGGTTTCCATCATGAACCAAGGCAAGGGATCATCCTTACCGAATTTGAGACAATCTAGCCCATGTCTCAGGACTTAGACTCAGGTGAGCCCTTAGGAGCCACCGCACCAGTCCATAACTAACTTTAGTGGATTATATACGATTCCTGAACAATACGTTTCCCCGCCCTATGGGGGCGTAAATCAAGAGCCACTAGGGACTCAAATCCGAGGTACCTCGCTTTCCATCATCCACATAAGTAAAAATGTCTGGGCTTCATACCATGACACCACTTCTAGCTAGAAAGAAACGCATGTTCTCCCTGGATCCTCTGGTTCATACAGGAGTGTGAGGCTCGCGAAGTAATGCTATTCACGCCATGCGACTGATGTCCACTAATATACAACCTCTGAGCTCGTACGTCTTAGAGAAGGGTGTTAACCAAGAAAATAAATCCTCCGCCACCAAACAGATATATATTAAATAGAAATCAACCAGCATATAATAAAATCCAATTTCAAACATGCATCCATTTACAAGTCCGTTCTGGGTCTGAACGAAACCGAAGACACCTTATTCCTCGTTCCATATGTCCAATACGGAAGAGAAGCTCTCGCATATCCGGACAATCAACAAGTACGTCCGGACAACTATCACTGTAACCCTTTTAAGGCAGTAACTCCAATCAGAGGCATCAGTAGTCATCCATTCGATGTGAAGATCGCCGGTCTTCAACCACCATCTTCAATCCTTCGACTTCTAATCGTCGTATAATTATTTGAAATGAGATTTAACTCGGCCTTTTCAAGTAATTCGCGAATATATAATTCAAAATCATTTCTTTTCATTCCATATCATTTATAATATTTTTAGGGGTGGCAATTAGACCCGACCCGATGGACCCGACCCGGCGGGTCTCGGTTCTTGGCGGATCGGGTTTTGTCGGGTCTAAACTATACATTTCAAAAATCTAGACCCGACCCGAGCTTCGGGTCGGGACGGGTTTAAGCTTGGGCGGGTCAGCTCGTGTAACAACCCTGAGTTTTGGGGTAAATTTAAAAATTTATTTTAAGTGAGTTTAATGAGTTTTCGATATTTAAAATAATTTATTTAAAATAAAAATGATTGAAAATAGGTTTAAATCGAAGTTAAAATGAATAATTCAGTTCTAAGTATAAAAAGAGTTAGAAATAACACGATAGTTTGAAAAGTCAAACTTGAACTTTGACTGACCACACAGGATGCAAAATTTAACGGATTTTAGTGAAACCAAAAATATTAGAATCTATTTAAAAATATCTTTCCAACGAATCCGAAAAATTGGAATTTCATAGCGGAAATCAAAAGTTATGGCCAATTCAATTTTTAGAAAGGTTGCTGTAGAATTTATATATATATATTATATATGGCCCGAAAGGCTTCTTTTCACATACGAAGGAATTTCGACTCGAAACCACTTCCATTGAGTTCGGAATGACGTTTCTGCATTGAAAAACAGTAAACACTATTATATTTCGAGTTTCGGAAATTATTTATTTAAAAATGTATTTTTAATATTAAATATACTGGCCTTAAAAATAGTTATTTTTCAAACAACCTCTGTTTTCGACGAAACCACTTTTGTTGGAACCGGAATGTCAAATTATTGCTAGGTTTCAATTTTCAGAATTTTTCGAATTAATATGTGAGCGTGGGAAAAGAAAATGTGTTTTGACTATTTCAGTTAAATTTAAACGCCTTAAAAATAGCCATTTTTCAAACATTCTTCGACGAAAATAATTTTGTCGGGTTCGTATCGTCAAAACAAAGCTAAAAATGATTTTTCGGTAATTTTTGGAATTAATATATAATTATAATTGATTTTCCAGTGTAAACGGACAATTTTTGACTTTAAAAATTCATTAAAAATTCGTACGGGCTCAAAACTGAACGAAAATAATTTTTCTAGGTCCGCAGCGTCAAAACATAGCTAAATATATTTTTCGGGAATTTTTGGAATTAATTTGTGGCCCCGGCATATTTTGATGAACGGTCAATATTTAATTAATTAATTTTTAATGGAATTTTAAATAAAATATATACAAACTTCGGAATTGGGTCCCGAGACCTATCCCATTGCGCTCAGAAGGTGTCAAAACCTTAAGAACGACAGTAAGCAGGTCAAATTCCGAGTTAGTGGCCAAACGGACATTTATTGGGCTAATTAATTATTTAATACCATTATTTTATTATTTAAGGTACGGATGCCGCTCCTTCTTCCCGATCAAACACTCACGCACCTGAACCCATCAGCCGCCATTTGCCTTCCACCATCTCTTCTCTTTTCCCATCAATCCGTTGAGAATTAGATCTAGCCGTAGTTAAACTTTTTGAAGCCCTTCTCACTCTCTTTAATCTCCAACAAGTTTCATCCATTTTCATCGACCGTAGTCGAAGAACGAGCACCGCCAACCCACCGCCTTTACACCCAAACCGCACCCCACATAGACCGCCGCACCCTACACCATTTGGGGCGCCCAAAGTCCTCTCGTAGCCGGTCGTTTTGCCGCAAACCGTCCGCAAAACAATCAACTACAGAGAGAGAAAATTGAAATCAAAGTTTTGAACAAAAAGGTATGAAATTCATTTCAGAATTTGCCACGCTTTTGGCCGTGGCATCTGCAGTTGTTAAAAGTAAATTTTATTCAAAAATTGATAATTCACTCATACGACATCGGAATCTGAAAAGTTCAGATCCTGTGGAACCGTATCATCGAGTAGATCGTGTTGGAACTGATTGGGGCTGTTTTTGAAATTGTTTGGATTTTTCCATTCGCTTTAATCAAGGTGAGAATTTATTTTGATTTAATTTAATTTATTTAATTATTAATTCTTAGTTATTAAAAATATTTATTGGTAGATCTGCTATGTCGTGATATTTTAAATATGGATCTGAATTGTTTATACCGTATGATGTTAGATCTGCAAATCTAAATATTAGATCTGAATTTATTGATTAATTAGAATTAATTATTTGTTAATTTTATTGAATCATGGCTCGTTGATTTGTCATATGCCAATATAATCATCACCCTGTATATTACCTTGACGTGAATTGTTAGATTTAGTCATGTTGGTTTGTTTGAATGTTGTTGTTGTTTGGATGTGACATGAAATACGATGTGGTAAATGGTAAAGGCTTAATCTTTACATTGTAAATAAAAAGACTAACTTTTATATATTGAATTTTTGATTGAAATTATTAAAGACTGAATTTTTAATTGAAATATTAAAGATGTAAATTTTCATGAAAATATTAAAAGATGAAATTTTTCATATAAATATTAAATGATGAATTATTACATTGTAATTAAAGGATGGAAAATTTTACAGTGTAATTTAAGAATAAAATTTACATTGTAATTTAAGAATAAAATTTACATTGTAAATGAAAGATGAAATTTTTATATTAAAAATCAAAAGATATGTTTCATTGTAAATAATAAAAGATATCATTTTTTTATTGTCTATGAAAAGAATGAATTTTTGCAATGTATTATTAAAGAATGAATTTTTCAATGAATCATTAAAGAATAGATTTTTCATTAAATTATTAAGTAGGATTTACTTTGAATAAAAAAGTAGGACTTATAATGTAAATATAAAGTAAAGGTCTCATGAAATTAAGATAACATTTTTATATGGTTATTTTAATGTAAAATTGAACGATGAATTAAGATGACATTTTTACATGGTTATTTTAATGCAAAATTGAACGATGAATTAAGATGACATTTTTACACGGTTATTTTAATGCAAAATTGAACGATGAAGATGACATTTTTATATGACTATTTTAATGTAAAATGGAATGATGAATTAAAGATGACATTTTTATATGTTATTTTAATGTAAAATTGAATGATGAATTAAAGATGACATTTTTATATGACTATTTTAATGTAAAATTGAACGATGAATTAAAGATGACATTTTTATATGTTATTTTAATGTAAAATTGAACGATGAATTAAAGATGACATTTTTATATGTTATTTTAATGTGAAATTGAACGATGAATTAAAGATGACATTTTTATATGTTATTTTAATGTGAAATAGAACGATGAATTAAAGATGACATTTTTATATGTTGTTTGAATGTAAAATTGAACGATGAATTAAAGGTGACATTTTTATATGTTGTTTTAATGAAAATTAGAGCGATAAGGTATAAATGACATTTTTAGATGTGATTATAATGAGGGATTTCACCATATGTAAAGTTTACATTTTTATTAATGTAAATACATAAGAATTTCACCATATGTAAAGTCTACATTTTTGTTAATATAAAGTAAATAAGAATTTCACCGTATGAAATTTTCATTTTTTTTATGTAATTAAAATGTGAATTTCATCGTATGTCAAAATTTACATTTTTATATGTAAATTATGAAGTGAATTTATGTCGTATGTTAAAAATTACATTTTTCTTTGTAATTAACATGTGAATTCCACCGTATGTCAAAATTTACATTTTTATATGTAATTATGAAGTGAATTTATGTCGTATATTAAAAATTACATTTTTCTTTGTAATTTAACAAGTGAATTTCATCGTATGTCAAAATTTACATTTTTATATGTAAATTATAAAGTGAATCGATGCCGTATGTTAAAAATTACATTTTCCTTTGTAATTAACATGGAAATTTCATCGTACGTTAAAGTCTACATTTTTATATGTACATTATATAGGGAATTACACCGTAGGATAAAATTACCTTCTTATATGTAATTAAAACATGAATTTACATTGTGTGTTAAATATTACATTTTTATATGTAATGTCTATAGGAAAGTATACCGTATGACAAAAACTACATGTTTCAATGTAATTAAAGGATGCAATTTCATCGTATGATAGAATTTACATTTTTCTTATATATATATACGTAACATAGAATGGGAATGAACATTAGGAATAGAATTTATTTATTTTATATGTAATTTAGATGTAGAAAAGTGACATTGTAATTAAAAATCATATTTTTACAATGTGAATTAGAAGTAGTGTTTGCATTGTAATTAAAAATCATATTTTTACAATGTGAATTAGAAGTAGTGTTTGCATTATAATTAAAAATCATATTTTTACAATGTGAATTAGAAGTAGTGTTTGCATTGTAATTAAAAATGATATTTTTACAATGTGAATTAGAAGTAGTGTTTGCATTGTAATTAAAAATCATATTTTTACAATGTGAATTAGAAGTAGAGTTTGCATTGTAATCAAAAACCATATTTTCACAATGTAAATTAGAAGTAGGAAGTTGAGTGTATCATAATTTATATTTTTATGTAAATAAAACGGATGGAATTTACATTTTCAATGTAAGGAAAGAATGAATTTAGAATGCGGTGATATTATTTCCATTTTTCAAATGAATTAAAAATTTGGGGAGTGTCGGTAGTTGTGTAGAGCGTTGTTTTAATCAAACGACGTTATTGCGTTTCAATGATTATATATATATAAATATAATTAAAATTAAACGGATAGGGCGTGGTAGTTCGCGTTTTGAAATCGTACTTTTAAACGACCATACAAGAAGATCCGACCGTCGGATTTTCTTGAAACGGAAACCGATAGGACCGTCTTGGAAAAATCTTTCCAACGATATATACTACGTTAAGACCCAACGGTTAGATTCTGAGAAATGTAAAAATCAAAATTGGTTGAATGCTACGATATATACTACGTTAAGACCCAACGATATATACTACGTTAAGACCCAACGATGGACTTAAGGCGTCGTTATATAAAAATTTAATTATTTTAAATAATTAAAATAGGAATGAATCGTTAATAAAAATAATTATTAATGTGTAAGAAGGATTTTAAATATATATATATATACGAGGATTATTTGGAAAGTCCAAGTTTATCTCATTCCAAATAATTAAACGACGTTTAAAAATCCAAGATTGGAAGACGGCGATTGAAGACCGTCAAATCTCCACATCGAATGGACGATGATGACTGTTGCCTTAGAATGGCTCGCTACCATGATAAGGTAATAGTAGGAGTTGCCCGGACGTAGTGTTGATTTGTATGGGTTTGGCTTTCGCTCAGACCCAGAGCATAAGCATATAAATGGATTGTGTGTCTGACATCGTACTCCATTATATATCATGTTATTAATCTTCTGTCGAATGTATGGATGTTTGGTGGCGGAGAATTTATTCTCTTGCTTAATCCCGTTCATATATTTCGACAAAGGATTGGTAGTGTGATATGGAGTGATGATGTGGCATGCTAAGATGCATATGATCAAGGCTTTGTTGAAAAGCAGGCCTTGTGGGACGATCAAAGCATAGTCTGTTTAGGCGTAGCTTTGTGTTCAGCTTGACTTCGCGAGCCTCACACACCGGCGGAGTCTAAAACGGGAGAAGGGAACGCAGGGAGAGCAGCACGTTTCTTTTAAGCTAGAAGTGGTGTTTGAGTTTTAACACAGCCCGACATTTTACTTACGTGGATGATGGAATGAGGCGCCTCGGATGATAGGTCCTATAGGACTGGGAAACGTGTGTTCAGGAATAACTAATCCGCAACTCGTACGGCGGAGCGACCCTGCAGCTTTCCAAGGGTTCACTGCGGGGGATCCTGAGACATTAGCTAGAGTGTCTTGAATCAGGAGGAGCTCCTCCCTAGCCTTGACTCATGATGGAAACCCAATTTCCAATACGACCCCATTCGGATTTGATTGTATTACTAGTATGGAGGCATAGTAGTATGGGATACTATTCTTCCTAGGATTTCTACATTTACTTTGAAATGTGTTGATATATACTAATAGTAATATTAAACTCGTATTTGCCGTATTTATCATGTTTAATCACTATAAGGTAAAACCCTATCCTCTGGTGTGTGTTGCATTGTGTGATGGGACCTGGGTCTTATGGTGATTCCATTTTTCTACAAAGCATAACGTTGTTGTACGATTTACTTATTAGTTGTTTTTGACACTTTTATGCACGGCAATCCATTAGAGCAAACCCGTTCTGCGTTAGCGGCGTGGTCTTTGGATTTGTCCTATTAATGGTGATTAATTAGTTAAGAATTCTCACACCAGTCCCACGACTGACCCGTTGTTTGTTTCCACTTTTTTGCAAACTCGGGTGCCCTCTTTCCACACGGGAAGTCGAGCAGTTTGTCTACAGGTTTATCTCTTTAGCAAGATCCTAGATTGAAGCTTAAAGCTGTGTCCAGAACATTGGAAGTCTTCCGCTGCCTTAGTTGTTTTATTTCCGCTGCATAGTATTGTAATATTGTAAATTATCTTCCGCTGTAATTATTAGCCAATATACTCTGATATTCTGTACTCTGATTTAACATTTATTATTGATGTTATAAAAGTCTGTTGTTGTTGTTCTGATGTGTTGTATTCCCAAAGTTAACGTAGGCGGTTAAAGCCGGGCAAAATCCGACTCGTTACAGTTGGTATCAGAGCTTTGGTTAGCTCAAATCTTTGGGGTACAACTCATTAGAACGGAACAAAAGGCCCATCAGAGATTGGATTAGTAATATCCAATAAGAATACTCATTAGAGATTGGATCAGCAGTATCCTAGAATGAGAAAACTCATTAGAGATGGGGTTAGCAATGCCCTAGAATGAGTTGAGAGTAGCAAGCCTATAATATACGTATTTGTGATTAATTATAATCTATTTTGGAAAATATGATTTGTGAATATATAAAAAGTTATATTTTGAAAGTTAATCAACTAATAAAATTATTTAAACCAATGGAGAATATATATATATATATATATATATATATATATAATTAGTTAGTTAATTAAACAACTTTTAGCTTCGTTCCTTTTTGAGGACGAAAAGTTTTTAAGTGGGAAAGACTGTAACAACCCTGAATTTTGGGGTAAATTTAAAAATTTATTTTAAGTGATTTTAATGAGTTTTCGATATTTAAAATAATTTATTTAAAATAAAAATGATTGAAAATTGGTTTAAATCGAAGTTAGAAAGAATAATTCAGTTCTAAGTATAAAAAGAGTTAGAAATAGCGCGGTAGTTTGAAAAGTCAAACTTGAACTTTGACTGACCACACAGGATGCAAAATTTAACGGATTTTAATGAAACAAAAAATATTAGAATATATTTAAAAATATCTTTCCAACGAATCCGAAAAATTGGAATTTCATAGCGGAAATCAAAAGTTATGGCCAATTCAATTTTTAGAAAGGTCGCTGTAGAATTTATATATATATATATATATATATATATATATATTATATATGGCCCGAAAGGCTACTTTTCACATACGAAGGAATTTCGACTCGAAACCACTTCCATTGAGTTCGGAATGATGTTTCTGCATTGAAAAACAGTAAACACTTGTATGTTTCGAGTTTCGGAAATTATTTGTTTAAAAATGTATTTTTAATATTAAATATACTGGCCTTAAAAATAGCTATTTTCAAACAACCTCTGTTTTCGACGAAACCACTTTTGTTGGAACCGGAATGTCAAATTATTGCTAGGTTTCAATTTTCAGAATTTTTCGAATTAATATGTGAGCGTGGGAAAAGAAAATGTGTTTTGACTATTTCAGTTAAATTTAAACGCCTTAAAAATAGCCATTTATCAAACAGTCTCAGAATTCGACGAAAATAATTTTGTCGGGTTCGTATCGTCAAAACAAAGCTAAAAATGATTTTTCGGTAATTTTTGGAATTAATATATAATTATAATTGATTTTCCAGTGTAAACGGACAATTTTTGACTTTAAAAATTCATTAAAAATTCGTACGGGCTCAAAACTGAACGAAATTAATTTTTCTAGGTCCGCAGCATCAAAACATAGCTAAATATATTTTTCGGGAATTTTTGGAATTAATTTGTGGCCCCGGCATATTTTGATGAACGGTCAATATTTAATTAATTAATTTTTAATGGAATTTTAAATAAAATATATACAAACTTCGGAATTGGGTCCCAAGACCTTTCCCATTGCGCTCAGAAGGTGTCAAAACCTTAAGAACGACAGTAAGCAGGTCAAATTCCGAGTTAGTGGCCAAACGGACATTTATTGGGCTAATTAATTATTTAATACCATTATTTTATTATTTAAGGTACGGATGCCGCTCCTTCTTCCCGATCAAACACTCACGCACCTGAACCCATCAGCCGCCATTTGCCTTCCACCATCTCTCCTCTTTTCACATCAATCCGTAGAGAATTAGACCTAGCCGTAGTTAAACTTTTTGAAGCTCTTCTCAATCTCTTTAATCTCCAACAAGTTTCATCCCTTTTCATCGACCGTAGGCGAAGAACGAGCACCGCCAACCCGCCGCCTTTGCACCCAAACCGCACCCCACATAGACCGCCGCACCCTACACCATTTGGGGCGCCCAAAGCCCTCTCGTAGTCGGTCGTTTTGCCGCAAACCGTTCGCAAAACCATCAACTACAAAGAGAGAAAATTGAAATCAAAGTTTTGAACAAAAAGGTATGAAATTCATTTCAGAATTTGCCACGCTTTTGGCCGTGGCATCTGCAGTCGTTAAAAGTAAATTTTATTCAAAAATTGATAATTCACTCATACGACATCAGAATCTGAAAATTTCAGATCCTGTGGAACCGTATCATCGAGTAGATCGTGTTGGAACTGATTGGGGCTGTTTTTGAAATTGTTTGGATTTTTCCATTCGCTTTAATCAAGGTGAGAATTTATTTTTGATTTAATTTAATTTATTTAATTATTAATTCTTAGTTATTAAAAATATTTATTGATAGATCTGCTATGTCGTGATATTTTAAATATGGATCTGAATTGTTTATACCGTATGATGTTAGATCTGCAAATCTAAATATTAGATCTGAATTTATTGATTAATTAGAATTAATTATTTGTTAATTTTATTGAATCATGGCTCGTTGATTTGTCATATGCCAATATAAACATCACCCTGTATATTACCTTGACGTGAATTGTTAGATTTAGTCATGTTGGTTTGTTTGAATGTTGTTGTTGTTTGTATGTGACATGAAATACGAGGTGGTAAATGGTAAAGGCTTAATCTTTAAATTATAAATAGAAAGACTAACTTTTATATATTGAATTTTTGATTGAAATTATTAAAGACTGAATTTTTAATTGAAATATTAAAGATGTAAATTTTCATGAAAATATTAAAAGATCAAAATTTTCATATAAATATTAAATGATGAATTATTACATTGTAATTAAAGGATGGAAAATTTTACAGTGTAATTTAAGAATAAAATTTACATTGTAAGTTAAGAATAAAATTTACATTGTAAATGAAAGATGAAATTTTTATATTAAAAATCAAAAGATATGTTTCATTGTAAATAATAAAAGATATGATTTTTTTTATTGTCTATGAAAAGAATGAATTTTTGCAGTGTATTATTAAAGAATGAATTTTTCAATGAATCATTAAAGATTAGATTTTTCATTAAATTATTAAGTAGGATTTACTTTGAATAAAAAAGTAGGACTTATAATGTAAATATAAAGTAAAGGTCTCATGAAATTAAGATGACATTTTTATATGGTTATTTTAATGTAAAATTGAACGATGAATTAAGATGACATTTTTACATGGTTATTTTAATGCAAAATTGAACGATGAATTAAGATGACAATTTTACATGGTTATTTTAACGCAAAATTGAAACGATGAATAAAGATGACATTTGTATATGACTATTTTAATGTAAAATGGAACGATGAATTAAAGATGACATTTTTATATGATATTTTAATGTAAAATTGAACGATGAATTAAAGATGACATTTTTATATGACTATTTTAATGTAAAATTGAACGATGAATTAAAGATGACATTTTTTATATGTTATTTTAATGTAAAATTGAACGATGAATTAAAGATGATATTTTTATATGTTATTTTAATGTGAAATTGAACGATGAATTAAAGATGACATTTTTATATGTTATTTTAATGTGAAATTGAACGATGGATTAAAGATGACATTTATATATGTTGTTCGAATGTAAAATTGAATGATGAATTAAAGATGACATTTTTATATGTTGTTTTAATGAAAATTGGAGCGATAAGGTATAAATGACATTTTTAGATGTGATTATAATGAGGGATTTCACCATATGTAAAGTTTACATTTTTATTAATGTAAATATATAAGAATTTCACCATACGTAAAGTCTACATTTTTGTTAATATAAAGTAAATAAGAATTTCACCGTATGAAATTTTCATTTTTTTTATGTAATTAAAAGGTGAATTTCATCGTATGTCAAAATTTACATTTTTATATGTAAATTATGAAGTGATTTTATGTCGTATGTTAAAAATTACATTTTTCTTTGTAATTAACATGTGAATTCCACCGTATGTCAAAATTTACATTTTTATATGTAATTATGAAGTGAATTTATGTTGTATATTAAAAATTACATTTTTCTTTGTAATTTAACAAGTGAATTTCATCGTATGTCAAAATTTACATTTTTATATGTAAATTATAAAGTGAATCGATGCCGTATGTTAAAAATTACATTTTCCTTTGTAATTAACATGGAAATTTCATCGTACGTTAAAGTCTACATTTTTATATGTACATTATATAGGGAATTACAACGTAGGATAAAATTACCTTCTTATATGTAATTAAAACATGAATTTACATTGAGTGTTAAATATTACATTTTTATATGTAATGTCTATAGGAAAGTATACCGTATGACAAAAACTACATGTTTCAATGTAATTAAAGGATGCAATTTCATCGTATGATAGAATTTACATTTTTCTTATATATATACGTAACATAGAATGGGAATGAACATTAGGAATAGAATTTATTTATTTTATATGTAATTTAGATGTAGAAAAGTGACATTGTAATTAAAAATCATATTTTTACAATGTGAATTAGAAGTAGTGTTTGCATTGTAATTAAAAATGATATTTTTACAATGTGAATTAGAAGTAGTGTTTGCATTGTAATTAAAAATCATATTTTTACAATGTGAATTAGAAGTGGAGTTTGCATTGTATTCAAAAACCATATTTTCACAATGTAAATTAGAAGTAGGATGTTGAGTGTATCACAATTTATATTTTTATGTAAATTAAACGGATGGAATTTACATTTTCAATGTAAGGAAAGAATGAATTTAGAATGCGGTGATATTATTTCCATTTTTCAAATGAATTAAAAATTTGGGGAGTGTCGGTAGTTGTGTAGAGCGTTGTTTTAATCAAACGACGTTATTGCGATTCAATGATTATATATATATAAATATAATTAAAATTTAACGGATAGGGCATGGTAGTTCGCGTTTTGAAATCGTACTTTTAAACGACCATACAAGAAGATCCGACCGTCGGATTTTCTTGAAACGGAAACCGATAGGACCGTCTTGGAAAAATCTTTCCAAAGATATATACTACGTTAAGACCCAACGGTTAGATTCTGAGAAATGTAAAAATCAAAATTGGTTGAATGCAGCGCCATAGTCGCCCATGGACTTAAGGCGTCGTTATATAAAAATTTAATTATTTTAAATAATTAAAATAGGAATGAATCGTTAATAAAAATAATTATTAATGTGTAAGAAGGATTTTAAATATATATATATACGAGGATTATTTGGAAAGTCCGAGTTTATCTCATTCCAAATAATTAAACGACATTTAAAAATCCAAGATTGGAAGATGGCGATTGAAGACCGTTAAATCTCCACATCGAATGGACGATGATGACTGTTGCCTTAGAATGGCTCGCCACCATGATAAGGTAATAGTAGGAGTTGCCCGGACGTAGTGTTGATTTGTACGGGTTTAGCTTTCGCTCAGACCCAGAGCATAAGCTTATAAATGGATTGTGTGTCTGACATCATACTCCATTATATATCATGTTATTAATCTTCTGTCGAATGTATGGATGTTTGGTGGCGGAGAATTTATTCTCTTGCTTAACACCCGTTCATATATTTCGGCAAAGGATTGGTAGTGTGATATGAAGTGATGATGTGGCATGCTAAGATGCATATGATCAAGGCTTTGTTGAAAAGCAGGCCTTGTGGGACGATCAAAGCATAGTCTGTTTAGGCATAGCTTTGTGTTCAGCGTGACTTCGCGAGCCTCACACACCGGCGGAGTCTAAAACGGGAGAAGGGAACGCAGGCAGCACGTTTCTTTCTAGCAAGAAGTGGTGTTTGGGTTTTAACACGGCCCGACATTTTACTTATGTGGATGATGGAATGAGGCGCCTCGGATGATAGGTCCTATAGGACTGGGAAACTTGTGTTCAGGAATAACTAATCCGCAACTCGTACGGCGGACCGGCCCTGCAGCTTTCCAAGGGTTCACTGTGGGGGATCCTGAAACATTAGCTAGAGTGTCTCGAATCGGTAGGAGCTCCTCCCTAGCCTTGACTCATGATGGAAACCTAATTTCCAATACGACCCCATTCGGATTTGATTGTATTACTAGTATGGAGGCATAGTAGTATGGGATACTATTCTTCCTAGAATTTCTACATTTACTTTGAAATGTTTTGATATATACTAATAGTAATATTAAACTCGTATTTGCCGTATTTATCATGTTTAATCACTATAAGGTAAAACCCTATCCTCTGGTGTGTGTTGCATTGTGTGATGGGACCTGGGTCTTA
Source organism: Allium sativum (assembly GCA_030737875.1). Classification (NCBI taxonomy): domain Eukaryota; kingdom Viridiplantae; phylum Streptophyta; class Magnoliopsida; order Asparagales; family Amaryllidaceae; genus Allium; species Allium sativum. The sequence goes on along the minus strand of CM060923.1, from coordinate 240,049,565 downwards.
TGGTGATTCCATTTTTCTACAAAGCATAACGTTGTTGTACGATTTACTTATTAGTTGGTTTTGACACTTTTATGCACGGCAATCCATTAGAGCAAACCCGTTCCGCGTTAGCGGCGTGGTCTTTGGATTTGTCCTATTAATAGTGATTAATTAGTTAAGAATTCTCACACCAGTCCCACGACTGACCCGTTGTTTGTTTCCACCTTTTTGCAAACTCGGGTGCCCTCTTTCCACATGGGCAGTCGAGCAGTTTGTCTACAGGTTTATCTCTTTAGCAAGATCCTGGATTGAAGCTTAAAGCTGTGTCCAGAACATTGGAAGTCTTCCGCTGCCTTAGTTGTTTTATTTCCGCTGCAAAGTATTGTAATATTGTAAATTATCTTCCGCTGTAATTATTAGCCAATATACTCTGATATTCTGTACTCTGATGTAACATTTATTATTGATGTTATAAAAGTCTGCTGTTGTTGTTCTGATGTGTTGTATTCCCATAGTTAACGTTGGCGGAATTTGAATGCTTTTGGTCGATTTTGCGATCGATTAAGGCCGGGCAAAATCCGACTCGTTACAGCTCGGGTCAGTTCGGGTCCGATTGAATAATAACACTAAAAATACATATATTTCAATGTTTTCTGGTCGGGTCTTTCGGGTCGGGTCTATGCGGATCAGGTTTGATCGGGTCTTGATGGTATTTTTCATCACCTAGACCCGACCCGGGACCCATCGGGTTCGGTTCGTATTCGGGTCTTTTCGGGTCAGTTCCGGTTTTCGGTTCTCGGTTCTAATTTCCAGCCCTAAATATTTGATAACGATTTATCGTTATTCTTATTTATATAAAAATAGCCATTTTTAATTAAACGACGCTTTAGTTCATTACACGGCCCTGGCGCTGTTTTCATCAAAATTTGATTTACACATTTCTCAAAATCTAACCGTTGGATCTTATCAAATTTTATATCATGGGAAATATCTTTCTTAAGCGAACTCGACGGTTCCAATTTTCGGAAAATCCGACAGTCCGATCTTTTGGTATAATCGTTTAAAATTATGATTTCAAATCGCGAATTGTAGCTGCGCGATTCCTTTTATTTTAATATATATATATATATATATATATATATATATAACGTTCAACGATTTCAACACCATTTCCTTTCTACTATATAGTTAACATCATTTTAATGAATCATAATTTCATTAAAATGTAATTTTTAATGTTTCAACATTTCTATCAAACTATGAATATTCTAAAGAAATCATTATATCGTTGGAAATGTAAATTTTTATGTTAAACCATTTAACCAAACTCGAATCTTTTTAATGATATCATATATTACATTAAAAATATAATTTTTTAATATTAACCACATTTTCATTTCAACATTGATTCTTTTATATGAAACATATATTACTTTAAAAATGTAATTTTTAATGTTAAACACATTTTCATTTCAACATTGATTCTTTTATATGAAATCATATATTACATTAAAAATGTAATTATTAATGTTAAACACATTTTCATTTCAACATTGATTCTTTTATATGAAATCATATATTACATTGAAAATATAATTTTCCTTATCTTTCTTTGTTACATTAAAAATGTAATTATAACAACCTGGAATTTTGGGACCAATTTAAAATTTTTATTTTACAAATTTTAATGGGATTTTAATATTTAAAATTTTTTATTTTTAATAATAATGATTAAAAATTTATTTAAATCGAAGTTAGAACGAATATATTTATTTTAATTATAAAAGGAGTTAGAAATGGCGCGGTAGTTTGAAATTTTGAATTTGAATTTTGACTGAATGTACAAGATTCAAAATAAATCGAATTTTAGTAAAACCAAAAATATTAAAATCTAATTAAAAATATCTTTCTAACGAATCTGAAAACTTGAAATTTCATAGCGGGAATAAAAAGCTATGGCTAGTTAAAAATTCAGAATAGTCGCTATGGAATATATGTATATATAATATAATAAATAGCCATTTTACAAACGACCTCCATTTTCGACGAAACCACTTTGGTTGGATTCTGAATGTCAAATTATGGTTAGATTCCAATTTTCATAATTTTTGGAATTAATATGTGAGCATGGCTAATTAAAATGTGTTTTGCCAATTTCATTCAAATTTGATCGACCAGAAAATGACCATTTTTCAAACAGTCTCCAAATTCGACGAAATTAATTTTGTTAGGACCATATCGTTAAAACATAGCTAGATTTGTTTTTCTGGAATTTTTGGAGTCCGTATGTGGCCTCGATAAATTTAAATGTACGATCATATTAAATAAATAAATGATTTATATTTTAATTTGAAGAAAACAAGCTGAAAATGTTCAAATGGGCTGATGAGACCTAGCCCATTGTGTCCGGAATGGGGGTATTTGCCTAGGGACAACTCTCGTTGGGCTGAATATGGAGCTATTGAGAATTAACGGGTTTATTTGCGAAACTAGGAATTAAATATTATTTTATTATAAATATCTAATAACCTAAACCCTAACACTATTTCTATACCCAACCGCCATCTTATTGTTTAATGGCCAAGAACGTTCGGATTTCATCCTCCAATATTTTTCAATCCATCACGAATCAGAACCTCAACCCAAAGACAAAATCGAAGATCTCTCTGAGATATACTTAGTGAATGGTGATGATCGAAAACTGATTACCAGAGCAGCAGTATATTGGCCTTGAACGGCCAACGTTCGAACGTCTTCCTGGCGTTATTAGGCACGCGAGTGGGGCCTATTTCTGGGCGAGGATGGAGCGAGGCGAGGACTTCGAAGTGGCGAACTCAGATCGGAGTCTGGTGGTCTATAGGGAGGAGCGACGGGATGGTTTTGGAGCGATGTATGGGTTCGGATTTGTTGGTATACGCGATAGAGGAAGAAGACATCGGTTTCCTTAGAGATGTGATGACGTGGAAAAGAAAAAGTTTTGATTATAAATTAATTTAAATGTGACGATCCCAAAACCCGTATGACGGTGTTAAGGATAATCATTGGAATATAACACATTAATCATCATTAACAGAGTACAGATAATAGCATAAACAATAAATAGAATAATTTTACATAGATATGATAGCGGAATCATAACATGTAACAACATCAGAGCAGCACAGTGTATGTTATAACTTAGTGCATAAAAGTGAATGATCAGTCAACATCGCCATAAGCGGAATATATACATACTGTGAGACATAATAAAGATATCAGTCTACATCGCCGGAGGCGGTACATATACATAAGATAATAAATGCTTGAAGTAAATCAGCCTGCATCGCCATAGGCGGAATCATATACATAAGATAAGGATAGCGGAAAGTCAATAGCCAAAATACAAGTAAATCTAATCCTCACCATCAAGCCAAAAGCGCACTCCGTGCTGCAGTGCTAAGCCAAAATAACCTGTCATCTGTCAACTAGGCTGCCTGTGTGAAAATAAGGGCACCCGAGTTTGCAAAGTGAAACAAACAACGAGTCAGTCATGGGACTGGTATGAGAAATCTACTTAACTAGTTAAACAACAGTAATAAGGCAAATCATAGGACCATGCCACTTTCGCAGAACGGGTTTACTCCAGTGATTGCCAGTGCATTTAAAACAAAGTAAATTCTTTAAAACAACGCAATGCTTTTAAAAAGAATGAAGCCGTTATAAGACTCAAGTCCCATCACACAATGCAACGCAAACCGGAGGATAGAGTTTTACCTTATAATGGCCAAAATATGGTTAATACATGCAAATCAAAATCACTTGATATTATTACTAGTGCATATTTGTTTCAAAAACGAATATCATCATAAATATCAATCATACGCGGCTTAACTACCATATACTATGTCGCCATACTAGTTCTACAATCAAATCCGTTATCTCGTATAGGAAATTGGATTTTCGTCATGAGTCGAGGCAAGGGGCAAGCTCCTCTCCGCTTCGAGACACTCTTGCAAATGCCTCAGGACTACACACTCTGGGTAACCCTTGGATGCTTCAGGGCCGGTCCTCCCTTACGTTTGAGGATTAATTATTCCTGAGCACACATTTCCCGGTCCTAACAAACCTAAAATCGAGGCGCCTCATTCTAACATCCACATAGGTAAAAATAATATAAATGTCAGCCAGTTTAAGCACTGACACTACCGCTAGCTAGAAAGAAACGTCGTGCTCTCCCTGCAGTCCTTATCCCGTTTTTGACTCATACCGATGTGTGAGGCTCGCGAATCCACGCTATATACAAAGCCAGGCCACGTAGGCCGTGCTTTGATCATCAACCACAAGACTTTGCTTTGCAACAGAAGAAGCCTTGATCACTGCATCTTGGCATGCCACACAGGCAATCCACTCCATACGACTGATTTCTACCGATATATAACCTCTGAGCTCGTACGTCTCAGAGAAGGGCGTTAAGCAAGAGAATAAAATCTCCGCCGCCAAACAGATATATATTTAACAGAGATCAATCAGTACAGAACAAAATCCAATGTTAGACACACAGTCCCTTTATAAGTCCTTTTTGGGTCTGAACGAAACCGGAGGCACTATATTCCTCGCATATCCATGCAATCAACACATACGTCCAGATGGCTACTAGTCCAATCCCTTCAAGGTAGCTACTCCAATCAGGAACCTCAGCAGTGCCCATCCGTCGGATACGAATATCGTCGGTCTTGAACCGTCTTCGTGTTTTCGACTTCGAATCATTCGATCAATTATTTAAAGTGAGGGTTAGCTCGGCCTTTTCAAATAATTCACGTATATTTAGAATTCAAATCAATTCATTCCATGGTTATATTATTCGACATTCACATTTCAGTTCTTTAGTATAATTTTCATGTCAAACACATACAACCATCAAATATCAAGCAAACCAAGTAAAAGTGGTTTATTTCCATTCTATGCCGCTTATAATATTTTATAACGATTTTTCGCCATTTTTATTTATTTAAAAATGGCCATATTTAATTAAACGATGTTTCAGGTTGTGCCGTGGCACTGGTGCTGTTTTTCCCCAAATTTGTTTTACAAATATCGGGAAATCTAACCGTTGGATTTCTACAAAGTTTATATCACTGGGAAGATATTCCCAAAGCGAACCCTACGGTTCCAGTTTCATGAAAATCCGACGGTCGGATCTTCCACACTAGTCGTTTGAAGTTACGGTTACAAAATACGAACTGCAGCGTCGTTATTCGATTTAATTTAATTATATTTATATATAAATATAATCGATTCTAGCACTGTTTTTCTTCAGATTTGAATTAAACATTCGAGACAATCCAACCATTGGATCTTTACAAAGTAGGTGTCTTTGGAAAGATATTTCCAAGGTGAACCCAACGGTTGCGGTTTCAGGCAAATCCGATGGTCGAATCTCTCGTACTAATCGATTGAAGTTACGATTTCAAAACACGAACTGCACGGCCTCGATTCGTTCAGTTATATATATATATATATATATATATATATATATATATATATATATATATATATATATATATATTTCATTCGGCGATTTCAATATCGTTTTCACTTCAAATATTTCACTAACGCCTTTATATTTCAAAAAGTTTCGCCATAACCTCTTTTGTACGGGAAGGGGTTTGGAAATTTATTGGGCTGTATTAGGTACCCAGTAAATCCTAATAAGCATACACATATTGATAGTGATATATTTCGATGTCCACAGGGGAGTGTGTATAGATCATAACTCCAGAGAATAAATTCTCGTCACCCTATAAATGGTTTTTGTGCCTTAATGACTAGAGAGACGTGTTTATTGTCATCTCCAGACCCATGTGGGGTTTTTATTTATCTGGCAATTTACCGTTACAATTTATATAGTTCAGATCAGTCATCAGTTTAACCTGTAATATATAGTCATCGCCATACAAGCCTCTCGCTCGTATGGTTAATCTTCAACCTCGTCACACAAGCTCCAAATGCTTATGCGGTATATGATGAAGTATGCCAATCGTCAAGAAGTATGCCATGTAGTGTAGTTCAAAATTAATTGTTACTATCCTATGGCGATGTTTATTATTATACACAGAATAACCAGCACTCCGCATCCAATGGCATTCACAGGTGTTGATATAAAAATAAAATTGCGCAACCAACTCATTAAGGCTTACCTATTTGTCGGGCACACAAATAATTTCTTTACTCTACAGCTAATCCATTTTCTCTGCTTAACACATGTGTGTGTGTGTGTGTGTGTGTGTGTGTATATATATATATATATATGCAGAACAAAGCTAATAATAATATTTCTAGCGAACAAATATTTACTTCAACACGTGTGTATTTTTAGCGAGGCGTATACATGATAAAAGTAATATTTTTATCATCAGAAATATTTATTCAACACATGAATGTTTTTAGCACTTCATATTCATAATAAAAATGTAATTTCTATTGTTAAAGAAATTTATTTAAAACACGAATACCATTCAACACATGAATTTCTATTCAACACATGAATGTTCTCTATAGTTTGTGTATATAATAAAAATGTGATTTTTATTGTTAAAGCAATTTGTTTAAAACACGAATACCATTCACATTCAACACACGAATTTCTATTCAACGAATGAATTTCTATTCGACGCATGAATGTTCTCTATAGTTTGTATATATAATAAAAATGTGATTTTTATTGTTAAAGCTATTTATTTAAAACACAAATACCATTCAACACATGAATTTCTATTCAACGAATGAATTTCTATTCAACACATGAATGTTCTCTATAGTTTGTATATATAATAAAAATGTGATTTTTATTGTTAAAGCAATTTATTTAGAACACGAATACCATTCCACACATGAATTTCTATTCAACGAATGAATTTCTATTCAACACATGAATGTTCTTTCGACATACGAAAATAATTTCAATAAATGAAAATAATTCTATAAAATGAATATTTCAGAAAATTTCGGCAGCAAAACGGCTAGGTAGTTAAAATCGGCACCGTCCCGAGTACGGCTTCTCGCTCTACCTTAAAACCTCGCGATTTTTAACAATGGGGATTCATGGATCTAGTTCGCACGCAGGCGGCATGTTTTATTTTCATTTCCACAATCCTATTCTTATTTGTTTCAACCACAAGAGGGTATTTTTCAACCACAATCCAACAATATCAACCACAAACAATTATTTTCAACCATTCGTCATGCCACATATTTTCACGCCAATCACAAGCAATAAATATGGTCCATGGTTTGTGGACGAGGGGAGTATGTATATATATATATATATATATATATATATATATATTATACTTCACTTCCATTTCAATACAATTCAAAGCATATATGTTTCATACAACGCTTGTATAATTTATACATCGCTCATATAACTTATACGACACATAATTTACACTTCGCTTATATAACTTATACAACACGATTTCTTCCACACAATTCAATTTAGATTTCTCACATTGGTTTTCGAGGTGCTAAAAATCGTAGATAGCTCAGAAAAATCCGTGGTCTCTTCTAAATGGTAGAGAGCCTCCTTGCGGTCACGATGTTTCCTATTTCATCGAGTTTCGTCAACACACCATAAAGATATGATTTTTCAAAGTTTGCAACACTTAAAAGTGTTATTTTCAATTCAATTAAACTAAAGCCGATACCTTTCAAAGATATTCAAAACTAGGTTTTGAAAATTCGTGAAATCCGAGGCTCGATACGATGATCGGAGGGTACAGCGTGGAAGAGGGAGGAGAGGGCTTCACAGCGCCGGGGGTTTTGGCCAGATCGATGGCCTGTGTAATGACCCATCTTTTTGCCCGTCTCAAATCGGTATTTAAACCAATTTTTGAAACGTTCAAAACGACAGATTGTTATTGCTTATGAAGTTGAAATACAAATCATCACAGAATCACAGACACAGAATATCTCACAGCGGAAGAAAAATTCATACAACATTACAAAATCCTTTAAATTTACATGATATCAGAGTACCGAAATAAACATAGATACAACGGAAGAATAAATATAGAATCATACTAATCACAGACTAATTAATTATTAAGTGAATTAAATATCTGTGATTGATTTATTTACTATATATGTTGTCATTTGCCAATTTTTATTTACAATCTATCGTTTTGAGCAATTCAAGTCTGACATGTGTGGATTATTGTCAATTTGAATGGTTCAAAATGGTGGGTCGTTTCAGCCTGAGGAAGTGGCGGCGGCGCTTCTAAGTCTCCGACTTCTTGGGCGTCGTTCTCGACGCTGACGAGGAGAGAGAGGGCGAGGGTTGGTCGGATTTGAAGGGGAGGAGCGGCGCTTCAAGGTTTGGGTGGCGGCAGGGGTCAACGTGGCGTGTGGCGGCGGCGATTTGGTCGGGAAGGGAGGAAAAGGGCTTCCGTCGATGATGGCGAGGGGAAAAGGGGTTTCTGGGTTTTTTTTTGATTATGAAGGAGAAATCTGATTGGCCGATGATTTTATTAAATTTAAAATAGTGTTTCTCCACACGGACACCAATTCAAACCCAACGACTGTCGCCCCAAGCTAAATACCCCCATCCCGGACACAATGGGATATGTTTCGTAGGCCAATTCAACTGTTACAGTCAGTTATTTTTCAAATTAAAGTATAAAACATTCAATTTGAACGTACATTTCAATTTGTCAGGGCCACGAACTGATTCGAAAAATTCCAGAAAAATAAATCTAGCTATGTTTTGACGCTACGGTCCCAACAAAACTAGTTTCGTCGAATTCTTAGATCATTTGAAAAATGGCCATTTTCTGGTCGATCCAATTTAACAGAAATTGACCAATCACATTTTCTTTTGCTACGCTCACATACTAGCTTCAAAAATTATGAAATTTGAAGCCTAGCAATAGTTTGACATCCCGGATCCAACAAAAGTGGTTTCGTCGAATTCCGAGGTCGTTTGCAAAATGTCTATTTTCAAGGGCTATATATTCTCTATAGCGACCTTTCTGAAAATTCATTTGGCGATAACTTTTGATTCCCGCTATGAAACTTCGATTTTTCAGATGTGTTAGAAAGATATTCATAAACAGATTTAAATATTTTTGGTTTCACTAAAATCCGTTATATTTTACACCCGGTACAGTCAGTCAAAGTTTGAATTCAAATTTTCAAACTGCTACACTATTTCTTATTCTTTATTTTATTGAAATAATCTATTTCAATTGTTTAAATTCCTCTGAAATATCCAATTTAAAAATTTTAAATTGGCTCGTATTTTCCGGGTTGTTACATTAAGTATGTAATTAAGGTTTTCAATGTTTAAAATAGTATAACTTGTTCGTTTGACATCAGAATTCAGTGAAACGAAATGCGTTGGAATCATGAAGAAAAGATCTATGTGATGGAACTAACTAGATCTAAAATGGAAGCACCAAATATTTTTGATAAAATTAAAAATCTGTTTGATTTTATTAAATCAATCGTTATACAAACGATTTCGGAAACCGATCAAGGTGAGAATTCTGTTTTATCTTTTCTTAAATAATTAAAATTAATTATGATTGTGTTATCACAAATCTGCTGTTAAATTCTATTTGTTATGGTACGTGATTTGATCTATGATTGGTGTGTTATGTAGATCTATTGACTTGATCATTTGTGTTATTTAGATTAGTTGAGTCAAAAGTTAACGGTTTTGTTAATTAGAATTGAGTTAATCAAAAATCATCATTTTGTTTATTAGATTAGTTGAATCAAAAATTAACATTTTTATTAATTAGAATTGAGTTAATCAAAAATCATCATTTTTGTTTATTATATTAGTTGAATCAAAAATTACATTTTTGTTAATTAGAATTGAGTTAATCAAAAGTCATCATTTTTTTTAATTAGAATAGTTGAATCAAAAATTATCATTTTTGTCAAATTAGAATAATGGAATTAAAATTGACATTTTTGTCAGAATATAATTGTTGAAAATAAAAAGGACATTTCTGTTGTAACAAAATAGTTGAATATAAAAAGGACATTTTTGTTGTAACAAAATAGTTGAAAAAAAGGACATTTTTGTTGTAATATAATTATTGAAAATAAAAAGGACATTTTTGTTGTAATAAAATAGTTGAAAATAAAAAGGACATTTTTGTTGTTACAAAATAGTTGAAAATAAAAAGGACATTTTTGTTGTAACGAAATAGTTAAAAATAAAAAGGACATTTTTGTTGTAACGAAATAGTTGAAAATAAAAAGGATGTTTTTGTTGTAATAAAATAGTTGAAAATAAAAAGGACATTTTTGTTGTAACAAAATAGTTGAAATAAAAAAAGATATTTTGTTGTAAGAAGATAATGAAACAAAAATTATCATTTTTATAGTTGAATCAAAGTATACATTTTTGTCAAAATAGTTTATAAAGGTGGATACCCAGTGCCGAAGGCTCCCGTACTCAAGCGTGAGGACTTCCTAGACAGTCTCCCATCTGGTACTATTCTCACGGCTTTCCGGGCTCTGGGGGTGGTCGAATAGCGCGCGTAGCTTTTCCCTCACATTATGTGAAGAGGTCGGGGCTCGAACCTGTGCACTCTAGATTACCAGCTTAAGCCAAGCACCACCTTTTTTGTCAAAATAGTTTAGTTGAACAAAAATATACATTTCTGTCAAATTAGATTAGTTGAAAGAAAATGTACATTTTTGTCAAAACATATTAGTTGAAACAAAATATACACTTTTGTCAAAACATATTAGTTGAAATGAAATATACACTTTTGTCAAAACATATTAGTTGAAACAAGATGTATATTTTTGTCAAAACATATTAGTTGAAAACAAAATGTACATTTTTGTCAAAACATATTAGTTGAAACAAAGTATACATTTTTGTCAAAATATAATTGTTGAACAAAAATATTTATTTTTGTGAAAAAGATTAGTTGAAAACAAAAATATACATTTTTGTCAAAAAGATTAGTTGAAACAAAAATATTCATTTTTGTCAAAAAGATTAGTTGAAAACAAAAATATTCATTTTTGTCAAAAAGATTAGTTGAAAAAAATATATTCATTTTTGTTAAAAAGATTAGTTGAAAGCAAAAATATTCGGTAGTGTTTGGTTTACTATTTTAAGTTTTGGGTTTTCGTTCATAAAAAATGTTCACGATGCTTGTATATTACGGAAAACAACCATTTTTGAAAACAAAGGTAATGGATACAGAGCTTTCCGGATATCATTCCAGCTGTAAACCAGGTTCCTGTAAATATAAATCTGCAAAAACCAAAACTACTAGTTGCCCGTGTCAAAATAAGGGCACCCAAAGTTTAGCTTAAAACAATAAACTCCAAGTCAGTCATGGGACTGGTGTGAGAACTAAAACAGTTATTAATCTTTATTTTAAAGTTAGGTAAATCAAGGGACCACGCCGTATAACACGGAACGGGTTTCCTCCCAAGAATACCAATGCATAAAACGACAGCGCAATGCTAAATAAAGAAAGTTGAAGCTGTTATAAGACCCAGGTCCCATCACACAATGCAACGCACGCCGGAGGATAGGGTTTTACCTTATAACAACCAAAGAATGCTTGGTACGCGAAATTTTATCTTTCGATTCTTAATCAGGCTCCAACCGTAAATTAGTAAGAGAACGATTCCCTAAGTATTAACCCCGAAGGCTGAAACCAACATCAGACCAATACCCAGGAAACCACCCATCTTAGCTCGTTTCCAGTTAGTTTCTGATTTTATATACAATCATAAATATCAATCATAGACGGCATGAGCGCCCCATCCCACCATGTCGCCATATATAGGATTACAACTAAAACCGAAACGTCACGTATTGGAAGTTGGATTCCCATCTGTGAACCGAGGCAAAAGATAGTCCTCTACCGATTCGAGACGCTCTAGCCCGTGTCTCAGGCATATACTCAGTCAAGCCTTTGGAGCGACAAGGCCGGTCCACCGATGTGGATTAAAATGCCTGAACACTGCGTTTCCCCACCCTTTGGGGTGTAATTGAGCCAACAAATGACTCCATCGGCTCCACATAGTCACCGATATATCTGAGGCGCCTTGCAACAGCAACAACCACATAAGTCAAACTCGCCAGGGCGTGTAAAACCTCTGACGCCACTTCTAGCTAGAAAAAAACGCATGTCCTCCCTGAGGTCCTTCTCCCGTTTTTGGTTCACAACCGGGGTGTGAGGCTCGTGAATCAACGCTACACAAAGCTATGCCACACATGCTGTGCTTTGATCATCAACCACAAGACTCTGTTTTTCAACAGGAGCCTTGATCATTTGCATCTCAGCATGCCACATAGGCAATTCATGCTATGCAACCGATATCAATCACACAGAATGAAATTCGATGTCAGACACACATCCATTTACAAGTCCATTCTGGGCCTGAACGAAACCGAATGAACCTTATTCCTCGCATATCCATCGATCTCCAAGTATGTCTGGACGATCACCAATTGTTTCCCTCCTCTTGGGTGTACAACCCAATCAAGATCATCAGCAATCACCCAAACGACGTGAAGACCACCGGTCTTCAACCACCGTCTTCCTCTTCGACTAATCGTCGAATCGGTTATTCAGAATGAGATAAACCCGGTCTTTCTGAATAACTCGCGTATACAATAAGCAAGTGTTACACAAACACAATATACGCCTCATTCATATTCATCAGTCACTAACCGTAAATTAGCAAGAGAATAATTCCCCAAACATTAACCCCGCAGGCCGAAACCAACATCAGATCAACACCCAGGAAATCATTCTTCTTAGCTAACCGACAGTTAGTTTCTAAATTTCACATTCTCAGGGAAAGGTTCCCATTAATTTTATCAAAGATAAATTCTTTTAAATTTATTCTTTAATCTTCCTTTGAATATCACTTCAAACTAGTCGGGATTAACGAACCACACCGAAGTAATCATTTATTTTATTTCCCAATCCCAACCTATTCGTCTCATGAAGTAAAACTGGTAATACTTCGTATCTAACACCACGGTGTTATCGGTAAATTCAATTACCATTTCACGATCAAATCTAATTAAAGATTTAACTATCGCCTGGAGCAAAACTGGTGATACTCCATTCTCGATTTTTACAATCTAATTAAAGACTCATTAAAACTCCACTTAGTTTTAATATTTAACTGGGTTAAAGATTCACTGTCATTTAAAACGCGGTTCACGATAAACCCAAAATCACATTCCATTCTATTAGCTTTTAAACGTAAAATAGCAAGTGAGCAATTCCCCAAGTATTAATCCCGAAGGCCGAAACCAACATCTGATCAATACCCAAGAAACCATTCAACTTAACTAATCTCCAGTTAGTTTTTGATTTTCTTAACTCCGTTGGGTCTAAGAACAGTATTATTGAAGATATCGGTCACGACAACCCAAAATCATTCCATTAATTATCGGGTTAAAGAACAAGTGTTATTTAAAACACCGTTCACGATAAACCCAAAAATCAATTCAAATTCAATTCCAATTAAATACCAATTAATTGGTACACTTCATTAAATCTAAATAAAAGATTTAATCTTTTTCTCAACTGGGCTTAAGGGCAGTGTTAATGAAGACACCATTCACGACAAACCCAAATCATATTCGATATTAAATACAAGGCACTAAATAGAAAATATATCGGCATATATTCAATATCAAATTCTACGACCAACAAATATCGTATTGGAAATAACAATATCTATATATCTTTCAAATTTCCATAACAACATCTGTATAATCACGAAATCCAACATCGAAATATTCCAAAGACAATTTCGATTCAAATCTATTCCAATTCAATTATTGGAAATTCTGGTTATTTTCAAAACCATTTCAAATCCAATTTATTTATTTTAAAAATAAATAAATTATTATTCTAGTTCAAATCCAATTCATTTCGATAAAAGTCTATTTTTATCTTTTCAAATATGGAGTTTTTCATCCCAATTCTTTACAAATCATTTCTTATGATTTTACACAAATTATTACTATTTTTAAATTTTTTATCAAGGCCCGTACAGTCAATTTCCATCAACGGCCATCGAACTGCACTTACAGCGACCTTTTCCAAATTTGATTTGGACATAATTCCAAATCCAACCATTAGATTTCAAATCTCTAATATTCGTTAGAAAGCTCTTTTCAATACAAACCCAACGGTTCCGGTTTTACGAGAATCCGAGGGTCGAATCTCCTGCAACGTCAATTCAAAGTCAATGGTCGAAATTCAGGAACTGCCGCAGTGCGGCGCGTTCTATTCAGGCCATTATATATAATATATATATATATATATATATTATATATATATATAATATATATTTCGTCGATTACCTTTTAAAACGTATTTTATAAATCGTTTTAAATTGTTTTCAAAATGATTTCAACTTCCTATTCAATTTCAAATCAAAATTGAATATTTCATATCATTAACATATAAATGATAATATTTTCAAAACGTTATATTTTGAAATCACTTCCTTTTTGATATTCGTTATAAAAACGAATAAAATCGATATAAATATCGCTCGCGTCAAATTGGCGCAAATCTAATCAACACGGCTTCATATATTTATATTTTCAAATATTCTATTTCAAATATTTCTTTTTCAAATATTTATATTTCAAATATTCTATTTCAAATATTTCTTTTTCAAATATTCTATTTCAAATATTTCCTTTTCAAATATTCTACTTCAAATATTTCTTTTTCAAATATTCTACTCAAATATTTCTTTTTCAAATATTCTATTTCAAATATTTCTTTTTCAAACATTCTTTTTTAAATATTTCTTTTTCAAATATTATACTTCAAATATTTCTTTTTCAAATATTCTATTTCAAATATTTCTTTTTCAAATATTCTACTTCAAATATTTCTTTTTCAAATATTCTACTTCAAATATTTCTTTTTCAAATATTCTACTTCAAATATTTCATTTTCAAATATTCTACTTCAAATATTTCTTTTTCAAATATTCTACTTCAAATATTTCTTTTTCAAATATTCTATTTAAATATTTCTTTTCAAAACTGGAATGAGGCCCACTCAATTACCATATAATGTTAATTATATGGATTTTCTACAATACATGTATAAAATAACAACGATAAATAATCAACCATCATCCAGAGTGCACCACACAACTGCGTAAGCATTAGATATAAATAATTAGCGCTTACACAGTCTGTCAATCCTTCGATTGACATACAACTAAACAATCGGGATTAGTGTACGTCAAATCTCATCCTAATACCCGTGTGGGGTTTCAAATCAACAAACACAGATTTTTATTTGTGCAGTTGGGCAATGTGTAAAATTTACCGTCCCAATCAATTATCAGTCAAATCAGTGTATATAAACAAATCATCCGATTTGTTTATAAATATTTATTTTATATACACGTTAAAAATTATATTTTCCACTATAAAATATTTTATTTCATTTCACATCACACAATCAAATTTCACAACACAGAAATCAAACAAACAAGTCATCCATGGTCTGTGGACGACGGGTGTCGGGTGTTGCTAAGCACCGTCTGCATCCTAGTATATATTTCAAACTAGAAATAAAAATAAAAGTGAGGAATTCTCACCTTTGGGTTCCACTCCGCCGTTGTTTAATTCTGAATTTCTGAATAGTTTGAGTTTTGAATTTTCCTCAAATTCTAATCTTCTCCGTTTTGAATCAGTCTGCTCCATGTTGAAGTTCTCTTCAGGACGGTTCCAACGCAACTGAAACTGTCCAATTTCGTGCTCGCATGAAAAAGATACGAATGTTTAAAGTTTTTAATTACATTAATACATAATTACTTAATAATTAATCTCTAATTAAGGGATAAATTAACCTTCTCTTTCACGAATTTCCTCAGACCCTTGTTCGAACCTAGCTCCGCCGCTAGGGTTTTGATTTGCGTCACCCACGAGAGCCTGGACCATGATCGGACGACACCCCGCTGACCGCCGAACTCGACTCCCCCTACGCCTCAAGTGGCTCCATGCTCGGTGCCCCGTTCTGAACACCACCCATAGCTATGTAGCATTGTTATAAAAATATGAAATTATTTTTAGAAAGGTAAAAATATAATTTTTAGCCTACGTATGTTATTGATAAAATAATCATGCAAAGAAATAATTATTGATTGGTTAAAAATATAATTTTTAACGTAGGTACACTACATAGATCGGCAATCAAAGCAACGCGAAGTGGAAACCAAAGGTAAGAACTTCTCACTTTTACTTTATTTTCTAGTTAAAATATATACTAGGATGCAGGCGGTGCTTAGCAGCACCCGACATACGTCGTCCACAGACCATGGATGGCTTGTTTGCTTGTTGGTTTGTGTGGTAAAAAATTGATTGTGTGATGTGGAATGTAATAAAATATTTTATAGTTAAAAATGTAATGTTTAATGTATATGTGAATAAAATAAATATTTGAAAACAAATCGGACGATTTGTTTGTGTACACACATTTGACTAATATAGATTGAGACGATAAATTTTACATATCGCCCAACTGCACAAATAAAATTCAATATTTGTTGATTGAAACCCCACACGGGTATTGGGATGATATATGACATACACTAGTCTAAATAATTAGCTGTATGTCGATCGATTGATTGACAGGCTGTATAAACGTTGAATATTTATATTTAATGCTTATACAGTGTAGAATGCACATTGGATGATGGTTGATTGTTTATCGTTGTTGTTGTGTACATGTGTGTATGAAATCCATATAAATCAAATTATATGGTAATTTATTGAGTCTGATTCCAGTTCAGAATCAATGAATAATTTAAAATAATACTCAGTGAATATTGAAATGTGAAGCCGTGTTAAGTAGTTAAACGCCATTTTAACACGAACAGGAATTTGGTCGATTTTATTCATTTTATAATGAATACCGAAAAGTGATTTCAAAATCTGATGTTTTGAAAATATTGAGGTGATATAGAATATTCCATTTTGATTTGAAATTGAAATTGATTTAAAATGAGTTCAAAATGAATTGAAATTGAATTGAAATTGAAACTGAATTGAAACCAATTTAAAATGAATTTATAATGGAAAATTCAATTTTGATTTGGAATTGAATATGAAGTTGAAACTGTTTTGAAAACGAATTTAAAACAATTTATATAATAGGTTTTAAATGGAAATTTACAAAGTATATATATAATATAATGGCCTGAATAGAATGCGCCGCGCTGCGGTAGTTCGCGCATTTCGACCATTGACTTCGAACGGACATTACGGGAGATCCGACCGTCGGATTCGCCTAAAACCGAAACCGTTGGGTTCGTATCGAAAAGAGCTTTCAAAGAATATTAGATATTTGAAATCTAACGGTTGGATTTGGAATTATATCCAAACCAAATTTGGAAAAGGTCGCCGTAAGTGCAGTTCGATGGCCATTTGTAGAAATCGACTGTACGGGCCTTGATAGAATTATTAAAAATATCAATAAAATGTGAAAAATCATAATAAATGATTTGGAAAGAATTGAGATGAAAAATTCCATATTTGAAAAGAGAAAAATATATTTTTATCAAAATGAACTAGTTTTTAAATAGAATAATAAATCCAATATTTTAAAATAAATAAATTGGGTTTGAAATGGTTTTAAAAATAACCAGGATTTCCAATATATGAATTGGAATGGATTCGAATCGAAATTATCCTCAGAATATTTCGATATTGGATTTCGTGATTATACAGATATTGTGGAGGAATTCGGAAGATATATATATATATATATCGTTATTTCAATACGATATTTATTGATTTCAGAATTTGATATTGAGTATAAGCCGATATATTTTCTATTTAGAGCCTTGTATTTAATATCAAATTGGATTTTGGGTTTGTCATGAATGGTATCTTTAATAATATTGTTCTTAAACCGAATGTATTTAAGAAAATTTGAAACAGATTGGAGGTTAGTTAAGTTGAATGGTTTCCTGGGTATTGGTCTGATGTTGGTTTCGGCCTTCGGGGTTAATACTTAAGGAATTATTCTCTTACTAATTCACGGTTAGAGACTGATTGGATTTTGGGTTTGTTGTGAACTGTGTTTTTAACGACATTCGTTCTTTAACCCGATTTACAGTGAAATGAGATTTGGAATTTATAAATCTTTATTTAAGATTTAACGGGAATTTTCCAAAGTAAAGTTTTCCTATTTAATATATTTAATTGGAATTGAATTAAAATTGGTCTTTGGGTTTATTGTGAACGGTGTTTTAAATAACACTTGTTCTTTAACTCGATTTACAATGGAGTTAAGAGAATCAGAAACTAAGTGGAGATTAGTTAAGTTGAATGGTGTCCTGGATATTGATCTGATGTTGGTTTCGGCCTTCGGGGTTAATACTTAAGGAATTGTTCACTTGCAAATTTACGGTTAGAGGCTGATGGAATGGAATGGGATTTTGGGTTTATCGTGAACCGTGTTTTAAATGACATTGGTCCTTTAACCCAGTTAAAGACAGGATATGATTTGAATTGAAATCCAAAGGAAGATTAAAGAATAAATTTTAAAGAATTTAACTTTGATAAAATTAATGGGAACCTTTCCCAAAGAACGTGAATATTTGAAAATAAGAATATTCAGAATTGGAATGAGGTGTATGTTGTGTTTTTATAACGCTTGTTTATTATATACGCGAGTCATTCGGAAAGTCCGGATTTATACCCATTCTGAATAACTGATTCGACGATATGTCGACGATGAAGACGGTGGTTGAGACCGGAGGTCTTCACATCGTTTGGATGATTACTAATGTCTTGATTAGGCTGTACACCCAAGTCGAGGTAATAAGTGGTGATCGTCCAGGCGTACTTGGAGATCGACGGATATGCGAGGACCTCTCCCCTGTATTGGACATATGGGGGAGGAATAAGGTGCCTCCGGTTTCATTCAGACCCAGAACGAATTTGTAAATGGATTGTGTGTCTGACATTGGATTTTATTCTGTGTTGATTGATTTTTACTAAATATATATCTGTTTGGCGGCGGATAATTTATTCTCTTGCTTAACGCCCTTCTCTGAGACGTACGAGCTCAGAGGTTATATATCGATAGATATCATTCGCATGGCATGAATTGCCTGTGTGGCATGCTGAGATGCAGTGATCCAGGCTTTTGTTGAAAAGAAGAGTCTTGTGGTTGATGATCAAAGCACAACTTGGATATAGCGTATGTAACAACCCGGAATTTTGGGGTCAATTTAAAATTTTTATTTTAGGAATTTTAATGGATTTTAATATTTTAAATAATCTATTTTAAATAAGAACAACTAAAAACTTTGCTTAAAACGAATAACTTTAATTTAATTATAGAAGGAGTTTAAAACAGCGCTGCAGTTTGAAAATTTGAACTTTGACCGAATGTACAGGATTCATTTTAAATCAGAATTGAACGAAACAAGAAATATTTAAATCTATTCAATCATATCTTTCTAACGAATCTGAAAAACTGAAATTTCACTTTATAGTTTGAAAGTTATGCCCAGTTTAAAATTTAGAAAAGTCGCTGTAGAATTTATATATATTTTAATATAATATATAGCCCTTAAAAATAGCAATTTTTCAAACGACCTCGGTTTTTGACGAAACCACTTTTGTTGGAATCGAAATGTCGAGTTATTGCTAGGTTTCAATTTTCATAATTTTTCGGACTAATATGTGAGCATGGCAAAGGAAAACGTGTTTTGTCAGTTTCAGTCAAATTTAATCGACTTGAAAATGGCCATTTTTCGAACGGTCTCAGAATTCGACGAAATTAGTCTTGTTAGAATCGTATCGTCAAAATATAACTAGAAATAATTTTTTTGTAATTTTTAGAGTCCGTATGTAGTCCCGGTAATTTAAAATGTACGTTTGAATTAATAATTAAATGATTTATAATTAAATTAAAAAAAACATATCGTAACATCTGAACTGGGTTACGAGACATATTCCATTGCGTCCAGGATGGGGGTTATTAGCTAGGGGCGACACTCGTTGGGTTCGATTTGGTGTTCGTATTGATAAACATGAATTTTTGAATCAATTAAATAAATAAAATAGGAAAATACGCCTAGAGATACTGTATAAATACAGTACAATACCAAACCCTAATTAGAACTATTCCAGCCGCCGTATGCTTTAAATCAATGGCCACCGTCGTTGATTTTTCTATTCTCATCCCCTCTCGAATTAAGACATGAATCAAAAGCCAAATCGAAGAGCAAACTCAGATCTTCAAAACCATACGGATATGATCTCTTTTCATTTGGAGAGGTGCGAGTTCTTCAGCCTTAAACGCAACGCATTCAACCTCGTTTTTATGCACCGAGATGCGTGCGAGTTCATCAGTATTCCGCCGGTGGGGAGGCGCACCCAAGGCCGAAGTCGTGGAGGGTCTTGATCGGAGTACGGTGGTCCGATGGGTGGAGCGACATGGTGAAGTTTGTGCGTGAAGATGGGTTACGGCTTTAATCGGTTGCCTGGAGAAGATAACGTGGGTGATTAAAGTTTTAATTAGAATAATATTTTATTTAATTATTAGTTAATGAACCAATTAGACTCTTTAAATTCAAATGGTGATAACTCTCTCATACAGAGTCAAAATTGAATGAAACAAAAAGCGTTGGAATCGCAGAGGCGAGATCTTCGCAATGTAACCAACCAGATCTGGAACGGGGCAAATCTGAAATTGTGGAAAACTCCAATCTGAACTGAACAGAATCAAAATCCTGTGAGATTTCTATTTCTTTTTAAAATTAAAATTAATTATTTATTTTATTGTATTCATTCAGTATGAAATTCATGTTGTATGTATATATTTGTTTAAATGTTGATTAAGCGGTGTTTGTGACTGTGTATCTATGTTTGTTAGAATTTGGTGTATACGATAAAATCATATATTATCGTGTATACAGAATATGTTATATTCGTGTGTGCCAAGGATTGTGTATAAAATAAAAACTATATTTTTATTTTATTTGTATAAAGAAAAACATGATAAAAGTAGAGATTTGACAAAACATGATTAGTGAAATAAAAACAAGTTATTTTGTATAACTTGTTAGTTAAAGCAAAATAACACTTTTTGTCAAAACTTGTTAATTGAAATAAAATAACATTTTTTGTCAAAACATGTAAATTTAAAATAAAGGTTATCATTTGTGTCAAAACATGTAAATTCAAAATATGATTACCATTTGTGTTAAATTGAAAAGTGAAAACAAAATATTTATTTTGTTAATTAGAAAAGGTGAAAAACAAATATTTATTTTGTTAAATAGAAAAGAACATTTTTATTTACATATTTTGGGTAAATAAAACATGATTTGAAAAAAACATTTTTACTGACATATATAGTGTAAATAAAACATGATTATAGAAAATGACATTTTTATTTACAATTTAGTTGTAAATAAAAGAACATGATTGTAAAAGAGACATTTCATTTACATGTTAGGTGTAAACAAAAATATGATTATTACAAAGGATTTATTTTATTTACATTATAGATATGAATAAATCTTAGAATTATTAAGCACCTTTTTATCTACATTTCATATGTAAATAAAAACATGATGATAAAAAGTACATTTTTATCAAAAATATTTATATAGAATAAAGGGGCCATTTTTATTAGAAATGTTGCATTAGCAAAAAAAAAATCATATTTCTATGAGAAGGGTTATATAGAAAAAGAAATTACATTTTTATGTGAAACGTTACATGTGATATTAAAATAAAAACACCGTTTTGTTAATATATGAAATATCATTTCTATATGACATTAGAATTCATAGAAATTGTTAACATATAAAATATCACTTTTATATGAAATGAGAATAACATAGAAATTGGGTTACAAATAAATATTCATTTATTTTTCATGAGAATTCATAGGAAAATATTTTCATGTAAAATATTACTCTATGTTACATTAGAGTAGAATTACATTTTTATGTAGAATGTTACATTAGAAATGAGAATTACATTTTTATGTAAAATGTTACATTAGAAGTTAAATGACATTTTGGTCATAAAAATAAGCATTAGAAGTTAAATGACATTTTGGTCATAAAAATGAACATTAGAAATTTAATCACATTTTTATGTGTAAAATGAACATTAGAAATTTAATCACATTTTTTTTTGTTATAAAGTGCACATTAGAGTAGAAATCACATTTTTGTGTAAAATGCACGTTATAATGAAAAATCACATTTTTTGTATAAGATGAACATTAAGATTTAAAAATAACATTTTTGTTAAAATGTTACATGAGATTGAAAATTCATATTTTGTTTACATTAAAAAGGATTTGACAAAGTCATCATATTTTGTATACATTCAAAGAATTAAACAAAATTCATATTTTGTTTACATTAAAGAGGATATGACAAAATTCATATTTTGTTTACATTGGAAAGGATTTAACCAAATTATACATTTTGGTCATTAGGAAGAAAGATTACATTTTGATCATTAGGAAGAATTTGACGAAATGATCATATTTTGTACATTTAAAGGAATTAGGCAAAATTACGATTTTTGTTACTTTAAAAGAATTAGGATAAAAGAGACATTTTTGTCATTTTAAAAAAAATGAAGTAAAATATTCATTTTGTCATTTAAAAATGAATGGGACCAAAATATACTTTATGGTCAATAAATAAGGGTTAAGATTTTATTATCATTTGTCAACAATAAAAAGAATGGGAATAAAGGACTAGATTTTTATCGTCATTTGTTCACAATAAAAAGAATAGAGAAAAAGGACAAGATCTTCATTGTCATTTGTTAACGATGAAAAGAATAAAGACAAAAGTCAAGATTTTGTTGTCATGGGTTAAAGATTAGAAATAAAAGTTAATATTTTTTTTTAATTGTCAATTAGTTACAATAAAAAAGATCATATGTTAAAAAGTGATATTAGCTATGGCTTGAAACATATGTCTGTGATGTTGAAGTGTTTGGTGTGTTAAATATATTGTTAGTATATTCAAACTGGACAGTACACTTCCATTTACGAGTCATCCGACTTGTTTATGTGATTGGGACGATGATTTTTACACATCTCCCAAGTGCACAAATAATTTATTATCTGACTGTTGGATGAAACCCCACACAGGTGTTGGGATGATTTTTGATCTACACTAGTCCCAATATTTAGTGTAGAATCCACTTTGGCTGTTATTTGGATGTTTGATAATTATTCATCATGATTGTCGATTTCATGCAATTTATGGATGTTGATTGAGTCACGTTTCAATAAAGAATATATTAGAAATTTTCTTAGAAGAGGATATATTTTAGAAAAAGAATATATTTTAGAAAAATGTATTTTTATTGAAATGAACTAGTTATTAACTAGAATAAATCATTAAATTTAGATTTAATGAAGTTTTTCAATTTGTTAATATTTAACTGAAATTTAATTAAATAAATTGGAATTTGGGTTTGTCGTGAATAGTGTCTTAAATAATACTGTTCTTAAACCCCATATGAAAGGAATAATCTTTAATTTAAGATTATTAAAAGTTTTCAATTATACTTAGTAGTAATTGAAATAAGATGAAACGTGAGTTGGGTTTATTGTGAACCATGTTTTTAAGTGACATGTGTTCTTTAACCCGACTGATGGTGAAAATATGATTTGGAATTTATAAATCTTTTATTAAGATTTAATGAAGAATTTTTGTTTGTTCAAAAGTAAAGTTTTCCAATTTACTGTAACAACCTGCCTTTTTTACCGCTTAAATCGGTATTTAAACCAACTCAAAACGTTCCAAAAGACAGATTATTATTTAGCTTATCAAGTTTAAACAGAATAAACACAGAATCACAGACACAATATTTGCAGCGGAAGAAATTTTTATGCAAATAATATCAGAGTTGTACAAGATATTCATACAACAGAAGATTTTATAAGTACATTACATGAATTTTTAAATAAATAAAAGATTTACAGTTTTGTTGGGCGCGCGCCAGATGCGTCTTTACATGCCACTCCACTTCGTTGTGAGCTGAAATTTTCTAAGCGTGGAACACTTAGGACCTGACCTGAGTGTCCCATGCAAAATACACAAAACACCCGAGTCAGGATTAAACTTATTTCAAGTTAGCACACTTCGATAAACACTAAAATGATAATCTTGTTATGTCAATTCTAATATAACAAAAATGACAAGATTATTTTGTCAATTCTAATTTCAATAAAAAATGACATGATTAATTTGTCAATTTTAATACAACATAAATGTCCATAATGGTCGAATTGCTACCATGAAACAAAGAAGTTTACATGCATGAAATAAAATATGCAAGACAACAATAGATATGCAAGTAAATCTAATTGAACAATCCATGCAATTAAAATGAATTGAATCAGTGCATGCAAATGAAATGAATTGGAATTAATTGCATGCAAATGAATCAAATAAACCACTGTATGCGTGACTTTTTCCAAAACAACCGAGGGTTGGTCAAATGCAAATACATGAATGGAATTAATTGCATGCAAATGAATTAAATCAATTGTTGCATGCATGAGTATTTTGAAAGCACTTAAGGCCAAACAACAGGTATAATAATGTGTAAACATAAATATTTAAGAACTCAGTGAGGCTTAACTTGAATAATCAAAGAGGTGAATTTGAGGGGTCTCAGTTTCAAAATGTATAAATGCCATTCCCAAGGTAGTGCAGGCCGTATGCAATTTAAGTAAGGAAAGATTGATGCATACCATTAAGTTAGTCCAACTGTCACCCAAAAAAAAAAAAAAAAAAAATCCAAACCACCATTCACATATCTATAACCATCCAACTATTTCTCATTTCCTGTTAAACCCATGTATATGACTATGCGGTCTAAAACAACATATATGTAAGTTTGCCATCAAGTTTCCAAAATAGATAAGAAACTAAGAATTAACAGTAAAACATTTTCAGTCCAAGATGCGGTACCAAAAATGCAAAGAAATGTAACATGCAAAAGCAACAAAGTGCAACCAAGGCGTGGAGTTCATGGTTTCCGAGAAATGAAGGCAGCATGATTAATAAACAAATGGATACATTTTCAGTTTAAAATGAACATGGCCGTATAAGTGTAATTTAGCCCATGTATGTAAAATTTTACATCGACATCATAAATATCGGCGTGATGTAACAAGTCACGAAAACAAGGTGCGGTATGTTTCTACCATGCAGTGATACATATGTGGTTGTTTTAAAGCTAAATCTAATACTTCAAAAATATTGTATATGCAACAGAATACTGGTTCCCCCTAAATGGATTCAAACACTGCAATGTACTTTATAAATGTTAGAAGGCACACTAAAGCAATCGGAATTAATACTACAGCATGTAACATCAAATGTGAGTGTAAGGTAACAAATTTATGATCAAAGCAGCAAATAAGGATGGATCTTAGCCTAGGCATGCCAACGAGATAGAAGAATGCAAGAGAAAGACAACCACAAACTAATTATACTCAGTGGACATCGAAGTGTCATAGCTTGCAAATAAGTTTAATCGTAAGTACACTTACATTAAATCGTAGTGGACTGGACATAATGACGGCATGGCAGCGGCTGAACTCGAGAGGACTTGGATGGCGAAGGCGGCGACTCACACATAGACGAACGGAGAGGTGCGGGTTCGATTGGGTTTGAATCTGAGGCAGCGCTCGTCTCCGACAAAGGTGATGCCGCTGGGCTACGTGCGGACGAATTTCAGGCAAGGGAAAGGCGCGGTGAAGAGTTAAAACGATGGGTTTGAGATGGAGTATTATATGTCTCCATTTATTTAGCTTTTCTTATTTTGTTTGTTGGAGTGGAATGGCAGCAGCTTTTCATTTATATATTTTAATGGTCACGTGAAAGTTGGAGAATTAATCAAGGGGTTTTAATGAAAGCAGCAATTTCTTTGCTATAGGTAAAACGGTGCCTTTTTATATACTGAGTAACGTCAAAAGCAAATCTGGAAAATTGTTTAACATAAATGTACACAAAGAATAAAATACGTTGAACGCGTTTATTGGTAGGTGCATTAATAATATTAAATTTTAAATAACATATGTTGAAATGTATTCAACTTTATTTTATTTTCTGAATTAATAGGTGCTTTGATTCATCCTTTCCGAATCTACTCTCTTAGTTTCCAAAGTAACCGTTTATTTCTTCGTATTATTTCCATCGTATGTCAATTAATTTAGATTCATTACCAATCAGAATTAAATTCAGTTTGCGGACCGCTAAACATTAAAAAAAACTTTATTTAAACGAACAGCGATCACCAAATTTGACAAACAAACATTGACATTTAAACTTATACATTCCCGAAATCATTTTATGCAAAATAATTATGTTCAAGATCTGATATTCCTATTGCTTATTAATAATTTATGTTTGCAGCTAAATTTAAGAATAGAATTATATTTCTATACTGTTAAAATTTCCTTTAATTAACCTTAAATGTACGCAGTTCAAATTTCAATCCAATTTAAAGTTAGAGTAAGTATGTGGTACCTGCGAATGCTTATGGAATTAGAGCTCGGTAAGCTCTGGTCTAACTAGTTTCTTCTTGCTACCCTATCAACCTAAATCTAAGCGCCGGGCAAGGCACGCAATCTCAGACGTCAGAATCTCTTCTTATCTGATATTCGAAGCAAGGACATGTTGATCTGTCTTTATCTACCAGACAGCCTCATATTTCCCCCCTCCCCGGATTCGATGCATCTAGGGTTTTAGAGAGGCTTTGTGCCCCCCTTTTATATTGGTGCTATCTTTACTGAGGTTTTTCCTACCTATTCACTCTGCGTAGATTGCGCGGAAAGAGAAGTCCATTTTTATGGAAGACTAGGCCCTACGCGGGAAGCCTGAGAGGGAGAAGGCTTTCTGCAGTTTGATAATCTCAACCTTGACCTCGAATAAGCTCTTTGATGCAAGTGAAGAAGAATGCTTGAGATTCCAAGTAAGGGCATTCTCTCCTGAGCTAGGCATCGGACTCGGGGGTTCCTTAGGGACCGATTCACAAATGTAAGGGTAGATTGCGCAGAAAGAAGCCTTATAGAATCTGTGTCTTTGACTTCTCTATATATATGAATCATGCCCAAATTCTAAATTAATAAGTAAGGGGATGATTGATTTGTTGATTTAATTCGAATTATTCATAAATCTGAAATCTATAAATCTTTATTGGTATATTCTCAACATGTCAGACGGTCCAACTGTAGAAGAACGAGACTCTGATGATGAGACAAGGCACTATCCAGAATATCCCCCATTAAGAGAAGACAAGACTTCAAAATCAAACGTACCCGCTGATGTCCCATTGCATAAAAGAAGAGCTTTACCATATGTCGGCATGGTTGGGTAGTAAAATGCTCAAAGATGGAGCCACAGTAAAGAAGTGCTTAACGGAGCTAACTACCAGATTCTTGGGAATAGTTAGAGATTGGTTCGTCTGTTTGGGAGAATACAGAAGAATGCTCTTCTGCAACAGTCCAAACTTCCAAGAAGCATTGGCAGTCATTCATATGGAGTTCATCAGTGACATGGATGCATACACGAAAGCTCAAGCTGATGAATACTTGGCCAGGAAGTGTTGTTCACTAAGAAGGATCGATATGGAAAAGCATTTCGGATGTCTGAGTCCTCCTGAACGGCTACAACGATCCAGCAATGAAGAATGTGGACATTTCATCTCTACCCAACCAGAAATAAACAGGATGCTCAGAATGCCAGGAATAGACCTTGCAAACACAACTTTGGGGCAAATCAACCAGATGTGCTATGCTGTATTGGATAAGATTTGTGAAACACAACAAAGTCTCAAGGAACTTTTCGAAAGAGGCCGAAGGATCAAATCATACTGTGACAAGTCTCGCATCCAGATTGGCTGCAAAGAAAACAAATGCTCCTGTTCAAAGAAAAAGAAGAATGCGTATAAAAAGGAAGAATGAAGAAAAAACAATACAGGTACTTCAGGATAAAGAAGTACAGGAAGAACAGTTCAGACAGATGTTATCTGTGTGGAAGAGAAGGACACTATTCGAAGAACTGTCCTAATAAGAGATACAAAGCTGCAAAGCTTGCCAGCAACGTTCTACTACAAGGAGAGGCAAACACATCAGATACTGAGATAGAATCCCTCTTCAGCAAGAAGAAAAGGATGAAAAGTCATTGCTATAGAGGATACCTCATCAGAAGATGAAGACAGTTCAGAAGAGATCCCCTACATATTCATGGCCAAAGAAGTTCCTGTTCTCAGAAGCTGCAAAACCATTCAGGAAGCAATGCCATCTCCAAATGTTGAAGTCACGATCCTACCCTCAAAATATGAACATCCGATCAAGGCAATTGGCATAATGGAGCAAGGATAACTATGATGAATCCAGATATCCTACAAGAAGACGCTTGGAAGAAGCATAATGAGTACTTCAATGCTGCTGATGGTAAGACTTTCCATACAGCACTCATTTCCAGAAATCAGATTTACATCCAGCTAATCCCAGAATGCACAGTATGGCTGAAGGTCATCGGAAGCAAGCTTCATGGTCATGACCTATTAATGGGTTTTGATCTGTTCTTCAAAGCACAGAGGCTACAAGTCCATCCCTACGGGCTAAAGTACAAGAGGGAGTTCAAACCGTTCTGTACTACTCAAAAGTTGTTCTCACTAACGGATGCATCAGAAGAGTTTGGAGACATAGTCAGTGACTTAAAGAGAAGCTGACTCACATCAGTAGTTCAATCATCCTAATCCACTATGGAAGAATGATACCTTCTTCGTCACATTACCCTTCAAAAGAAACGAAGACATTAACTCCACGAAAGAAACACATCCGGGGATGACTCCTGAAGATCTCAGTCTTGCCAGAATGTGAACAACTGCTAGCTGATGGGCTGATCGAACCCACAAATTCAAATTGGGCATGTCCAGCCTTCTATGTGAATAAGAGATCCGAGCAAGTCAGAGGAAAGAAGAGACTAGTGATTGATTACAAGACCCTGAACCATTTCCTCCTAGACGACAAGTTTCCACTACCAAGAACCCAGATACTGTTCTCACACCTTGGAAAGAGCCAAGTACTTCTCAAAATTCGATCTTAAATCAGGATTTTGGCAGCTTGGAGTCCATCCAATCAATACAAGACGGCGTTTTGCATTCGTACATGACAGTACCAGTGGAAGGTCCTACCCTTTGGACGATTGCACCATCAGTATTTCAGAAAGCAATGATCAGAATATTCGAGCCAGTCCTGCATAATGCTTTGGCTTACACGATGTCCTACTGTTCTCAGAGACACTCGGAGAACATAGGATCCTTCTACAAGAATTTATCAAGTCAAGTAGTACGGAGTGATGCTCTCAGAAAAGAAGTGCACAGTAATCACTACAAGCATTGATATCCTCGGAATGAAGATAACAGACGGTACCTAACAATCAGGAGCCCACTTAGCAGAAGAACTGAAAAGATTTCCAGAAGCCAACCTTTCAGTCAAAGAAATACAACAGTTCCTTGGAATAGTCAACTACCTAAGAGACTTCATCCCTAACTGCTCAGCTTACACCAGCCAGCTGTCCAAGCTCCTCAGAAAAAACCCTAGTCCTTGGAGAGCAGTTCGATGGTTGAAGCAAGCATGCAAAGCCTTACCACCACTCAGGATTCCAGGAACAGGCAAAAGGATACTTCAGACAGATGCAAGTGACGATTATTGGGGTGCAGTCCTCTTAGAATCAGAAGATGGCAAAGAATACTACTGTGGACATGCAAGCGGACAATTCAAAGATTCAGAGAAGCACTATCATGCAGTATACAAGGAGATCCTAGCAGTCAAGAATGGCATCAAGAAATTCGAGTTCCATCTCATTGGCCACCAATTCATCATCAGAATGGATAATACCTCATTCCCTCAGATCATGGAGCTAAGAGGCAAAGGCGTTCTGGATAAGCAGTTACTACGCCTCAATGACTGGTTCTCAAAGTATCAGTTCACAGTCCAACATGTCAAAGGCAAAATTAATGTCGTTCCAGACTATCTATCAAGAAGACAGCCGGTCCAGATGATTAAGCCTCCTAAGAAACTGATGATTTTCTCAGTCAATAGTCCAAGGCCACCTGACAGTTACTAAGGATAAAGATGGTTACAATACCAATCACTGTGATTGGGCCCTACAAGGAGGGTTATAGTTTTATTTCCCGTCTCAGTTGTTATGGTATGTATTAAGGTCATATAGACCGTAGCAGTATGTATGAGGTCGTATAGGCCATAGAAGTGTACAATAAGGTCCTTAGACCATGGTATGAATGACGGAGAAAGATTCACCAAGAAGCTTACGGAAGAAGACATGAAGAAGCTTACAAAGGAAGATGAAAAGAAAGCTTACAGGAGAAGCCAGCCAAGAGAGCACATCCTCTCAATTACCTACCTTATAGAGATAATATAGAGGATGTTCTCTCCCGAAGAAGAAATTCCACGTCGAGAGGGAAAACAACCTGTGCTGGTTGAAACAGGTATAAGGGATGAACCAAATCCTGAGCTAGCGACCACGGATTCTGTTGCCCCGGTCGTTCAAGAGGAGGATTCTACGGGCACCTTTGGGGGACTTGGTGATTTGTGCGAAACTTCTTAGCCAAAGGGAGATTGTTGCCTCAGACCCAACTGCTCCGGGTGGAAAGTATGTTGGAATGACGGCTGGGGAAATTTCTAAGTGATACTATCATTACCTACCTTCCTAGCCTAGTAGCCCAAATCCCAGATCGGATTCACGTGCACAAGCTAACCGGCCCTTCTAGGAGTCATCCCTTCTTTAAGTTTCATGTTTGCAAATCGGATTCTAACTGTTAGGAATTTCTATTGTCTTCTGCATTTTATTTATATCGGAAATAATCCTCCATCAACAGACATGGAAAAAGAGCAAGCCAAAACTTTCACAAAAAAGCTGGACTTGGCTGGCTTTCTTGGGTACGAAGGTAAGCCATAAAAAGGGGCTAAGCGGGTATTAACTCCTCCCTTGCCGCTACTACCGAGGCCTATTGTCCACGAAGTCTGATCTCTTAACTGGCTTTGGAAAGGCATACAAAGACTATTCAAAGACTTTATTATTGTGAGGATGGAGAAAGTCGATTGGTTCTCTTACAGTTCAATTAATTCCAGGTGCGCAGCGAAAGCGCATTACTCCTTCCAATATTCATTGCCTCTAGTTCTGACTTAAGAGTGATAATATATTCTTTCTTGCGCAAAGCCTCTCTCCTGATCTTGATAGCACGGGAAAGAAGAACTATAGAGTTAGAGTCGTCCAGTATATTGCCCAGGTCCTATCGAACCAGTATATTAATTGGGGTTGCCTTGGTCTCTTTTTACTTTTTAGGATCAACCTCTTTCGGATATGAAAGAACCAGCCCTTGACAGGCGAAGAGAGCATCAGTAAGGCTCTGCCTTATCTATAGAAAAAAAAGAAACTTCCTCTAGTCGGTCCTAAAGAGAGAAGTCTTCTTCCTTTACCTCAAGACTTCCTACGCTTCGCACCTGGCGATGAGGAAGTTTCCTAGGCGCTAGTATAAACATTGGGGAGGTATATGAAAAGCCTTCCATTGAACTGACACTCCTTTTCTTAATCTTATTCACATCCAGAAGCACTTTACGCTCCAGGACCGATTAGAGGATGTGCCCAACGATCAAAATAAGCAAGCCTTGCCGCATCCGATAGAAAGATAATATATGGCAAACAACTATCCAAAAGCTAAGACTAGTCATTCCCGCCCCTACATACATATGCCTTGCCTTACTAGCTTTATTGTAATCCGCTACGCACCCCTGTATACTGGAATTAATATACTAGCGCTCCTAATTAATATACTGGGCACCTAACGGTCGCCTTGTTGGTTGTCGCCTAGTGTAAACCGGAGTGGCTGGTCGGCTAAAAGGCTCTTCAAGACCAAATATACAGCTAGGGGACCAGATGAATAAAGCTCCCCTTACTAGTAAAGGGGGTCCAGGCTCCCCACTTAACTCATCTCAATGAATCCTTTTTTTAATCAAGATGTAATATATATATAAAGAAATATAAAATTGTCGGGATTTGCTTGTCATCTTTGTTTTAGCTTCGCTAGCTTTCCTTTTCAACTCGAAATTAGCCTTTCCAATAGCGTAAGCTGATCCAGCTGATGCGAGAGTTCCAGCACAAGTACCTATTTCTTTTGTACCTTCATTCAATCCAGATATCAGATAGTGATTGCGACAATTCTTTCATTAAAGAAAGATTTTTGCTTGCTAATTATAAGTGTTTCATACTCAATCAATTAGGGATAGACTCTATCTCTTCTATATGACAGGCTAGTC
Source organism: Allium sativum (assembly GCA_030737875.1). Taxonomy (NCBI): domain Eukaryota; kingdom Viridiplantae; phylum Streptophyta; class Magnoliopsida; order Asparagales; family Amaryllidaceae; genus Allium; species Allium sativum. Next base: position 240,017,205 of record CM060923.1, on the reverse strand, counting down.
CCCTATGTTAACTAGCGGAGCTCTTGAAGGGGGGAAGAAATTTCTAACACACACAGTATTGAAGCTTATCTAAACCATGAGTCCCTCCCGAAGCCCCGACCTTACGCATCACTTTGATTGCCAATGAAAACACGTAAGAAGTAAATACTCCCCATTTGTTATTTATAGAAGAGCTCCTTGTGGCGAGAAAGGGAAGGGGGAGATCAAACTAGAAAATAAAGTCTAAAATCATATTGGAAGACACCTCTAGTACTGAAATTCCAAACATGACAGCCATTGAACAAATTTTCTTAAGACGAACTCCTTCACTATTGGAATAAACGAATTCCTTCACTCCTGGGAAAGGAGATAGACCAATCATTATGACCGGGCCGACAGGCACCGCACCTCCCTTAGAAGGGAATACATTTCTTAAAAAGAACGAAATCAATTGCGTACTTCACCCCTACCCATTGTGCGAGCTACTCTTCTACTTATTTTTATTGATATTTCCTTTTCCATGGGGGAAAGAAAAGGCTTTGTACGAGGGCCTCCCATGCCTGGCAAACTCTTGTTTTAGCTTTAGACAACTGGGCATAAAAACTCCATCAGACAGAAGAGCAAGCACATTCATTGGAGAAGCAAAGCGATTCGCGGGAGGGGAGAGTTCGTTTTCTCAAGGGGTGAAGACAATTATATGAATACTATAATTGCAGCTTCGTCTTAGTCTGATCTTCTTCTCCGTAAAAGGTGGGAATAAGAGGGCCGAAGGATATAATTACTGCCCCTTTGTAAATAAATTCCTTGAAACCTTGACTTTAAGAGGTTATTTAATTCTACGCTCGTTCTGAACCTCATTTCTCTTGGCCCCTATCCTCGTGCCCTCCAGATTACTAGCCGCTGGTAGATCTCCTATAAAATGGAACAAGCTTTCTTGGCTCGCCTCCTAAGGAGAGATGCATTGACGATGAAAGGTATTATTGAAACACTTGTTCGATCACGATAGATGAAGTTCTCATTCCAGTCAGGAGAAGAGAAGAATGGAAATCACCACTCTTTACGTGTTTACAACTTATCGATTCTACTGGATGGAGAAGAAACCTTTCGATTCATTTCTTCTTTCTCTCTACTTAGATGGAGCCTCTGAATCCAGATCGAATAGACTTTTTTAGGATCGACTTAGGGCAGGAAGACGTAACCCAGCATTCCATAGCGCATAGAGGAGAGGGGGAAAGATATGACTATGCGTAGGAAACTTAGGAATAGGGAGGTCTTAGATGAAGTGAAATGAGGTGAAATGCAAGAAATCATTACTCAACATTCACTTAAAAAAAAAGAAATCCATAGTTCAGCCAGCGGAAGTCAGCGAGATAACGGGTTGTCCAACGCCTTTATCCAGATGCCATGTATATCGCGCTAGAAGTAACATATTAGAGTTAGTTTCTAGCTATCTTATATCCCAGTAGGCCTCATCAGCCCACTCAAAAAGGATAGAAATAGATACGCGGAAAGGAATTACTTTTAGACTCGGAGCGGACCCGAAGATTCGATAGAATCTGAGGTGCTTCCAGAACCCCAGTATATTAATTGGGCGGAAACTTGATAAAGTCGAAGGGCCACCATCTGAATCAAAATAAATTACACCAGCTACTGCAATTGCTACAGCAACAATAGAGGACTCCGGCTTAAGGGGAACTTCCGAGATGTGACTAAGGCTTTCGAAACTATAACCCAAGGGTATGTTTAAAGCACAGTTTCGCCTAGAAGCTCATAGGTCAGGTCGAATACCGGGTTTCTCTCCTTAGCCTATGGATCTGCCTTGCTTTGGCTGAGGCTTCCTTCTCTCCCATTAGCTGTAGAGCATCCAGTTCAAGCAGAATCCTAACTTGAGGATGGCACCTTCTTACCAAAATTTACCCGGAACTAAATAAAAAGAAAATTCCCTGCTACGCACCTGGTGTGAACTACGCCCCCTTCCGAGAACAGATGAATGCTACTTGACTTTGGTTCTTTCACCGAGTGTTGGATCCTTCTACTAGCCCTTAAAGAAATAGCCATTCTAGCATCGCGTATTCCTCCAACAATGCTCTTTGCTTAATAAGCTATTAATATACTGGACTTGGTATACTAGCCCTATTCTCTCAACTTATGCTTAACACAGTCAAAGTTCGCTTTCTTTCTAGGAAAAAAAATGGCTAGAAAGAAAGTCAAGTAATTAGACGAACTAAATTCTCTTTGCCCGGCCCTATTAATATACTCGCTCTCCCGCTTCGATAAGGAAACCAGTAGAGTAGCTTCGGGCGAGTCAACAGAAGCAAGATTCTTTCTATTCCTTTCATAGAGCCTGCAGTTCGCTCAACAACAAAACATGTGTAGCTGGAACTAAATACCGGGAATAGCTAGACCATCAGTAATAGAATAGTAGGTTTCATTTTAATATGAGACTGCACGGGGACTGAATTTGAACCAGTTACCTCTCAGTTAGCTACCAAAATGCTACCCCACTCACTATTGATACGAATCCCGAGCCCTGGGATATTGTCGTAGCCATGATCGTGTTTTGAAGTAGACGAAGAGGCTATCGAAGTGAGGAATTTACTCCCCAATCCAAACTATTCTTTCAGGGAAGCTTCAGGAGTCCGGCGAGGTAAGCCCACAAGTAAGCAAGTAAGTAATTCCAGCTAGAAATAAGCAAGTCGCCCAGTATATTAATTCCCCCCGTTTGTCGCATCTAGGAAAGAAAAAAATCCAAACTATGATTTCTGAATGATTTCAAGAACTATATCTTTATGAATAATTGTGATTTCATTGATATTGTCAAGTAAGGATTTGCTATTGATACTACTGGAAGTAGCTGTATTGGTGAAGACCTGATGCCCAATGATGAATAATAAGCCAGAGGTTCGCTACGCACTCTCCCGTTGGTAGCCCTTTGCTCTAAAGGGTCTCTGATCTCTTCCGTTAGTGCTAGCAGGTAGGTTGTTGGAAAGAATGCACTCTAGGCTTGCTTGTCTTGACTCGAAGACGCACAGATCAGGGTTCTCCACGGGTTGCCTTATTGAGCCGGTGGATTCTTTTAATAAACTAGACTCTATGGATGCTCTTGTCCGCCTGGATATACTGGCTGCCACCTGCTTTTTCATTTCGATAGCGAGAAGGGGGAGTCTTGTTTCCGTAGCGAAGTATTAAAAGCTATACCCTAGGTCCTATTTATTCACCAGAGGGGATTCTGCTTTTATTGAATCTCAGAGTGTATAAAGATTTGCCCAGTATACTTCCCCAGTATATTAATTGGGTCCGGAAGCAGCAGAGTAAAGGCGTAACTATCCCAATTCATAGTCCTTCTCATGATCATCCGGGATAGAAGGTTCAGTTCCTGGGCGGGAGGGAGGTATGAATAATTCTTAGCCCGAAGGCGGGTATACAACTATAGGCACTATAGGTTCCCTGGTACATACATTGGGCTGATTAAGAGGGGTAGTAATTTAAGAAACTGCGTATAGATTAATATACTTAGGGCCCATACTACTTTTTTTTTCTTTTATTTTATGTCGAATCACACGCATATATATATATTAACAATAGCAAATCAGCCCCTGCATACCCAGGCCTTTGTTTTGCTGGATGCAACAACAACTTGGACTCGACAGCTTGATCGTCGACTCGTTGGTCCCTAGGGAAATCTAAAAAATGCATGGTTTTGGCCCATGAAATCACTAGGCAAGCACCTTTGACTTCGATGTGTTACGCGTAACGGGGATCGGCAAATATTAGTCTCCACCCCCTCTGCGAGATTCCCTTAGGTATACGGGGGCATCAAGAAGTGGATAGAGGATGGATTGTCTTGGATACCTGTCAGGCGGAATAGACGGAAGTAAGAAGGGCCGAAGCTTTCTTAAGACTTTACCATAGTGAAAATTCCCCCGGATGACTATCTCCAAATAGAGGCAATGGGATTATATGTAGCTAGATGACAGTGTTTTCGATGCAGAAAAGCCGTCCGAGCCACAGGCTTAGTCGGCCACCGGGCGGGAACTAGGTCTTCTTTTAGACTAGAGCACTACTGAAAACACATTCACCTCGCCGGGGGAATTATAGTAATATATTGAATGTAAAAGGTGACCCGGAAATGTTCATTGGATGGATGTGTGGCTTATACTCTCCCGACCCTATGGGGTATTTACGCGTAATTTCTTTTTTTGAATATATTAGACCTTTGGTTTCAAGAATCTACCCCCGGTCAATGGGAGTAATGACTCAGCCCCTATCAACCAAGGCGAGCAAAGCAAGGCCAAGGTATGCAGGGGCGGAGTGATTGCTAGCTAAGGAGTTTCAAAGGGTTTCTTCTCCGGAGTGGGTAGGTTTCACAGGGGGTATCAGTACCGAATATACACGAATGAGCCCTGGATTATGGTAGAGAGAAAAAGATCATCGCAAACTCAAGGTTGAGCTTTCTTAGCCAGGCCTAGATAACGATAACTAGAACCCTATCCAAGCCTCCAGTTAAGTTCTCTAAGCCAAAGGTCTTCTCCAGCTAAGTGAGAGGGGAGATACGCTTCTCAAGCGAAGTCCAAGGCATTTGTTTATGGTCTCGCTACCTACCTTCTTTAAAAGCTACCATAGGGATTCCACCTAAGTCAGAGGGAGCAGCAAGGGGTTGCTATCAAGGTTCTACTTTCTCTGTTCTAAGGCTAGCATATGAAGGAGCTTATATGGCATCAGCAGTAGGCGGTTCCAACTTCACTTGCCCAAGTATATTAATCCGGGGGCCCAGTATATTAATTCTTTTCCGTAGGGATTCGATCTTTCTTCAAGGAATCTTGATTCAATCTGCAGGAGAAGCAGAAGCAGTATGGTAGCTCACTAGGCTCATTACCTTGATGTAACAGGTGCAAATCCTATCCCTGTATCAGCTAATATCCAGTCTTCTCTCTTATTTCTTTATCTATCCAACGCGCCTGAATACCCCAAGGGTCGGGAGACTTCTTTTGTTAGTAGTGAGTGCGAAGCTGAGGCGCCTGAATACCCCAAGGAACGTGCGTGGTATATTAAGGAGCGAGCGAAGTGAGCGGGAAGAAGTGAGGCGGGAGTTCTGTTGAAATTACTTATGGGTTGGTGAATAACAAGGATTTGACTCGGAGCTTGCCTTGTTTTCTTGACTTGTTGACTCGAAGCTCAATGATTCATGGGGGCCCGTTCTCTGCATCGAAGCTCTCCTCCTCCAGTTGTCCGGTGAGTTGACAGGAAGTGTGAGGTGCAACACTGTAAAGGAGCGAATGGGTGGACTGGTTTTTCTGTTGGAGGTCGGGGAATGAGAAGCAGTTCTTTCTGCGAGTTCTGAGTCCGGTGAGACTGGAACAATTAGGGGACGACTTGGTATACTAGGCTCCTTAAGCAAACTTGGAGAAATTCTTCTAGAGTGGAAGTGCTAGAGAATCATATAGGTGTGAAGCATCCGTCCTAAGTATACTAGCCTTCGGTCAATGGGAAGTATGAAAGATCTATTTCTTTGCGCTCTCTCCTATAAATATTAAGTATGCAAGTATATTAATCCGGGTTCATTCGGGTAGTGAATTGAGCGATCCAGTATATTAATTGAACCGATCCAGTATATAAGAGGTGCGTAGCGACTTTGCTAACTATGTCCAGTAGATGAGGTATGACTGTGTTCACTAGGGGAATGGAGTGCTTTCAAGTCAATAAATTGCTTCCTTACATGCTGTGGAGCCCTAGCAGACTGATCTGATTTGTCTTAAGCTCTATGTTGTCCTATCCCCGGAAGAAGGGGAATCTTTCAACCGAAGCCCCCAACTAGAGAGGAGGGAGATTGATTCAACGGACGGAGTTCTTCTCCAGAGCAACTCCTATACTTATTGTGCGTGCACTCCCTGCGATTGCTTTCTAACACGAGATGTAGAGTCTTTTCTTCGTAGCATAGTCCAATAAAACAGAGAGATGGTATTCTGTTTCAAGCTGAACTAGTTTCGAGGGGTAATATAAATGAATTCGCCAACCCTTCTTTCTCAACCGAAGCTGTCTTCTTCCCCAGACCTGAGCCTTATATAAGAAGGTCCTAGCATGGAACTAGACCGGTTTGATTTAACCGACGGAAGGAGCCATAGAACATAGAGTGAAGGCCTCCCAGTTCTTCCCTAGCTTGATGGTTCGATTCTTAATGGCTTAGCAAGACAACTCAGATTGGTTGATTTATTAGGCAAGCTGAGAAATTATATGCATGGGAGAAAGAGTGGGAGAAAGAGGCTTGATTTATCTATTATACCTTGGGTCTTCTCCAGGTGTGTGCCCATGCATATACTTTTCCCATGCGCTCGCATAAGAGATTGCTCTATCTCAGGTGCGCAGCGGAGGTATTCTTTTGAGTCCCTAGACCGAAGCTTTCTACAGAGGCTCTTCTCCTCCTAGAGCCCTCAGATGCTCTAGATCTTGTGGTTCGAGAGTGTTCGCATAAAGCCAAAATTAAATTGAACCAGTATATTAATTGGGCGGATGCTTGCTTAAGTCAGGAATAAGAAAGATTCAACGGAAAGAGTTCTTATCCCATACATAGATACTTCGTCGTCGCCCCTGGGGCGGGGCAGTTATTCCTATACGCCGGAAGAAAGATTCTCTGGGAGCATAGGTTCTCAAACTTCCAATAGATGATCTACCCGAGAGATTCAAAGAGAAACGGAAGAGATTAATGCAAATCGAAACCAACAGTTTTATGAAATGAGACGATATTACTGGGGAGAGAGAGAAAGATGATTGCAAATCTTCCAGATAGAGATTATGGCTAATTGATTGATGATCTTCCTGGGGTAGAGTAAAGAAAGAGATTATGGCTAATTGATTCTCTGGAAGATAATTAGCTAATTAGCAGTTAGAAAAATCTTATTGATTTTGAAAAGGAGATGATTCGATACAATCTCTTTCTTGCCCAGTATATTAGCAGAGCGATAGCGAAGAAAGAAGAGAGATTCACTGGCCGTAAGGGTAAGATATTCTACCTAGAATCATAGGCTTAGTCCCACCTAGGGCTGGATTAGAACCGAGAAAGTAGGCTTCAGGTCGACTCCCTACCTAACTTAGAGGCTAGGTGCATAGGCTACTTAGCTGCAACCAAGAATCAGTCTTACCTCGCTCTGTGATTGGATGTTGGCATTAACAAAGGAAACCTATCCCAGATGGTTGAGCAAGCAGTTCATAAGCTACCTAGCTGGTTCGCTACCTTGTTCAATTGATCGGGGTCGCCTTGAAATTAATATACTGGGTCGAAATGGATCTCTCTTAGTTCCACGCATCGAACTCATAATTTGTTTACTGACATTGAACCCAGTATATTAGGCCAACGGATGGTAATCTTTTGTCTCGTTCATCAGTTGCTACCTATTTTACTTCTTACCATCCCCTCGGCTTAGGTAACCTCTTTGACCTATAGGAGCCAATAGTGCAATAGAAAAGAATGGACTTCACGAAGGCAAGACTAAGGCACCGGTTTCGGTACACGTGCGATTGCTCAGGGTCGGGGGAAGACTGATAAATATCGGCGGATCTAGGGCAGAAAGGTTCACGTAGCTAAGTTCACTGGAATAAGCTAATACTATGGTCTGGGTATCGAGATCGATGGTGTATCCGCGGAAGTGGTAGTGAAACCTGACTTCAGACTTTCAGGGGTCGCATTAAACTAAAGAAGGGACATCGGTTACGGAAATTTACACGATGAGGTCCTCCGTTGATGCATTTCGGAGATATGGCGCTCTTCTTGCTTAGGAATTACTTGAAATAGTTACATTATCAGTCTTAAATACTAAGAAACCGGTGCAAGTCCAAACCATGGCAAGTCAAATAGTGCCTTCAGCTGCCCCAATAGTCGTTCAATCCGCCTCTTCAATCGTTTTAAAAAAAGAATTGACCTGGCTTTCCGTATTGCCTTCCCGTTGTCGTATACCTAGACAGAGAAGGATAGACTTCGCTTTCAATAGTAGTGGCAATAGCTTATGGGTTTGTTGGTCTAACTCCGATCTGCGAACACACGCGATCGTGAACACGGCAGGCAGTAAGGTATCAGCTTATGTCGGACCCCTAGTAGGTCGATTGGTTACGCATCTGGCATATTATTATGCAAGCACCTCAATAGGAAATGCGACAAAATCCAGATTTTTAGAGTGTAACGTAAAATCGGGACGCCAAAAAGCGGAAACAAAGGGCAGTCGAGAACGAATCCACCAAGGCTACGGGAACTCACTATCATTGAATCAGTCAGTGATTGATCTGCTACGGGACTAGTGATTCAAAACCTTATGCCAGCTCTTATTCTGGGTTATCCTTTAGGAAAATCCTCCATAGGATGTAATGCGACTTGTGCTGCCCTCGCTGGTTGTTCTATCGGACCCAGGTAAAGAAATAATTAGTTCGGGTCTAGGTTTTCCGGTGAATTAGATTCTTTCCTGGCATCGGCAAGAGGCATCGTATTAATGAAATCACTCTTAATGTGTAGCTGCCTCCTCATCCCCTTATGTTGCCCTTAATCTCTTTCTTTATCTAAGTCAGAAAGAAGCCAATATACCCATAACTATCTGACATCTCAGCTTCCCTAAGATGCTCATGCATATTGATAATAGGGGTACGGGAAACCAAGTAAACAAGTCAAGTCAACAAGTCCAGTGCCTATCCTAGGTTTAGATATCCCATCTGTTTCATAAGTCAACTCAAAAGATTATGTCAAGTCCAGTCATAACTCATAAGTCCAGTCAAGTCTGGGTGGTTCGCTTGTCACAGAAAAGACGGAATGCCTTCTCCTGGAGCGAATAAGGGATGGCCCTTACTCCTACGATTCTCATGCATTCTGTTCTACGCTGCGCACCTCAAATAATACGGCAAGCCGAGCGTAAACATAACTTACTAAGATCTCAGCTTCCCAAAGATTCGCTTTCAGCACCTAGGTTCCCATGCCTAGCCTTAACAAGAAATTTGCGCCCAATTAATATATTCCTTTTGCTTCCTAATATCAATCCCTGGCACCTGTTTGTGTTTTTTTTTATATTACGCCATTCAAGGTGTATTTGAGAGAATAGCGGCACGAGAAGGATGCGGCATTACCTGACAGAAGCGAGATCCCAGAAGGGGTGATTGACCTATTACGGTAGAGAAGCTCTCTTCCAGACGGGTATTGGCCTAGCTAGAGAATCTACCCGGTTCCTAGTTTTACCGCGGCATCGAATCCGACTTTACGGGTATTGACCTAGCGAATCGTCATACCCTGTTCCTACTTTTACCCATTAATCAACATACCAGATCTTATAAACATTGAAACTTGAGCTCATGAATCTCCTCATGGGGAGTTTTTCAGTAGAGTTTCATAATACCAAAGAAACCAATATATTAATTATGAATCTGGTAGAGAAGGTTGCTAGTAAGGTGCTGAGAAACTGGTATATATAAGAATAGTTATAAGCATTGCGAATAGCAGGTATTGTTCTTCCCCTGAGTCGGGTATCGAATCCTGTATCGAAAGTTCAGATGCGAATCTTCTGGTAGATCATATCTTCTGGCCAGGTAGGAGACTTGAAAGTTCTTCCCCGGCATTCTCTCAATTGAGAGGGTGTCCAGGTAATGAGTAAGTAATATTTCCCCTGCACCGGGTATCGAATAGTTGTTAAGATGACTCAGCTTAGTATGATTCTCATTCTCAATTCTGAGGGCATCTAATTCTGGCCTTTCAAGGTCATGAGTAAGTCATTATTAAGATTCCATCTAAGTGAATCTGACTTAGCCGGGTATCAAATCAAAGTGAATCTGATAATATTCAGGTAGAGAATCATCCTGCGAATATTAGATGGTATCGAATATACTCTATAATAATAGATAATAGTAGGTGTGTAGCGAATTCAAAGATGAAATTTGACTAGCTAGAATATGGTACTACAGCGATCGGCTTTCTGCCGTAATTGAAAATTATATGCGGAATGACATTCCTTTTTCATTGGAATTCGGATGGGAAAAAGTCGTTATTGCCCAGTATGGAATCTTACGGTGGCTACTGTTATGAAAGCAGAGGAAGTACCTCCTGTTCCACCAGTGACGGGTATAGTACCACCCGTAGAGGCCCACTTCCCGCTAGAGGGTCCATCCTTGTCTATGCTGCTCACTCTCGGTTTGGTCCTACTGATGATTTTTATTTTACGAAAAAGTGAGGGAGAAAGAATTAATATACTGGCCAAAAGAGAGAGCCATTAATTCAAAATGGCTAGTTTTCTTACTCATCCATGTCTTTCTTGTCCCTCTCTAAAAAGAAAAGAAATTTTTACATGATAGCTATTCATGATATAAAAAGTTCGTTATTACAACTTTCTTTCTTTATGTCAAAGACAAGAAGCTACGCGATAATTCTCATTGGATCTTGGTTGTTCTTAACAGCGATGGCTATTCATTGTTGTCTTCGGGTAGCACCACCAGATCTTCAACAAGGTGTCAATTCTCGTATTCCGTATGTACATGTTCCTGCAGCTCGGATGAGTATAGTAGTTTATATCGCAACGGCTATAAACAGTTTCTTTTTCCCATTAACAAAACATCCCCTTTTTCTTTGCTCCTCCGGAACCGGTACAGAAATTGGTGCTTTTTCGACTTTGTTTACCTTAGTGACTGGTGGGTTTCGGGGAAGGCCTATGTGGGGTACCTTTCGGGTGTGGGAACTTCTGTATTCATTTTGTTCCTTATTTACCTGGGTGCACTGCGTTTTCAAAAGCTTCCTGTCGAACCGGCTCCTATTTCAATCCGTGCTGGACCGATCGATATACCAATAATTAAGTATCCAGTCAACTGGTGGAATACATCGCATCAACCTGGGAGCATTAGTCGATCTGGTACATCCATACATGTTTCTATGCTCATTCCAATCTTGTCCAACTTTGCTAACTCCCCCTTCTCCACCCGTATATTGTTCGTTTTTGAAACACGTCTTCTTCTTCCATCTTTTCTTGAATCTCCCTTAATGGAGGAAATAGAAGCTCGAGAAGGAATACCAAAAAAACCTAGTTCACTCGTCATGGCTGAATGGAGAAAGCGATCCGCCACAGGTGAACAAGTGGGGAATTTTCAGGTTCGAATCCTGTTGGATGCTGAGTCGTAGCCTGAAGCCCAATTGCTGCCTCCCGAATGTTTATACCAGGCCAGTTGCCCCTAATATATGGGGTTTATACAAGGCCTTCGCTATCCCGAGGAGTTAGAAAACATAGTACTCTGCTCGCTATACAAGAACAACTTCCAAGAACAACGCTACAGGGGTTTCACAACAGTTTCTACTAGCGAAGTGATAGCATCCAATAGTGATCATGTTGATTGGTCTGCGGTACCAGAAGAAAGTTGTGGTTGAGTTTTCTGTCAAGTGAGTGAACGTTGTCTTTCTGGCCAGTATAAACCCGGCCTCATGTGCAATCTGCCTTTCTTATTAAAGCAAAAGACCTAACGTATCAAATGAATGGCTTAACTCATGCGAACAAGTCCCAGCACTCCCAAGTTTCCTGGTTACTAGACGAAGATCAGTTCGGTTGCTTTCCTCTTGCGTCCTTTCCCCCATTGTGGATCGGTCCAATCCCTGGATTGATGGGGCATGCTTACTTATCGGCACCGCCTATTATATATTTGGAAAGAATGAAGAAAGAGTGTTCCGCTGGATATATACTTGGCCTTGGATCGAGCTAATGAGAAGAATTCCCCGGTATATTAATTGTAGCCTACTCTTAAAATAAAAGAAAGGAAGTCGGCCCTCACTCAGCTATGGATACTTCTCTTTCGTGAAGAGCCTACCCTGAATAAGGAGTATATTAATTGGTCTGGGAAGTTTGGATAGCTGCTTCCCATAGAACGAGCATTTGCTTCGCTACCCTAGTAGCGAACAACCATAAACCATAGAATTAATATACTGGGGCTCTCTGCGTCTACTCGCTCAACCAGCTGTTCATCATATCCAAATAGGGAGTAGGTGCGGAGCGAATGGAGAAGAGACCAACTTAGTATTCAAAAGAGATTGAAAATACATAGCATAGCTAAGTTTGATTATGTGCTCTAGTTTCCAATCGAGATGAACTTGCATCTGATGATCTAAGCCTTCCTTGTCGATGATTATGGATCGCTCCTGCCCTCTATCTCGAGGTATGCTCTCTTCCACTTACTTGGATCGCTCCTTCTTTGAGGCAGCGGAAATCCCGGTGAACTACCCTAAATAATTTGCAGCTAGTCGTACTCGTGGGTCTCCAGACTAGACCTCCAACCCAGACTCAGCTACCTAGGGCACCAGCACCCATCTGAGATTTCGCCCTGCTACACTACATCGTGGTGGGAAGATGGAGTCAATCTCAAAGGAAGGCCGCACGTTTGTAGGAACATCACAATGATACGAAAGATCAGAGTTGAGTTAGATACTCAATTGAGCTAGCGGAGAGGTGGCGAAGCCGGCCAATCCGTTCTTGTAGTTTACTTTACCCTCTCTAAGACCAACAACGGAGCATTGCGAGTTAGCTATTGGGAAGTAGGGTCCTATGATTCACGCAAGCACCTCGGGGATTGGTTCCGCTTGACCCCTAAAGCTCAGATGTTTGACTTTCATTTGTTAAGCAAAGCTGTTTGCAAATAATCTATTTTGACTTCCCCATTTATTCCGGGGGAGGGGAGATTATTTAAATAAGACTATCCGCCCATGTACTCAGGCAATTCATCTCCCAGAGTAAGGGATTGTCCTATGAGACGGAGAAGCTATCTATCCTGGGTGCTATGAGTTGGGAAGGACGGAGGAGTGTAACGACTCTATCCTGGGTCCTACTGATTCGGAACAGACAGAGGCCAATTTTTATACTGGGCGCCAGAGAACCTCTCTTTCAAGTGAGAGGAGCCTCCCCTATTTACCGGGGCGCGGAACTCTTATATTTCATGCCAAAATAACTCGCCAGAGTATAAACATTGGGCGTAGCTAGTTTCAACTGTTCACGAACCGGAGGTAGCGTAGCTGATATTTGAGTGTTACAGCCAGTATCTTAATTGGCCAGTATAAACATTGGCCTGATTCGACAACTCCTATGAGGAATCTCTAAAATGCTAGGCTATGCTGGATGAAATCGCTTTTTTCATGTGAAATTGAGACTGATTTTCATGAATTTCCCCATGTATTACGAGATTAGGGTTACGTGATTTCTTCTTGACAAATGCTTGAAAATCGCTATTTTCGTAACAAAAAACACGGGTTTTAGCAAAGTTGACTTGAAAAGAAAACAAGAGCGGTGCTATGCTTAACACAAGCAAGTGAAAGATGAGAGAACTACCCGAACTCTCACTTCGCTCGCCTGACTTGAACGGCTTTCCTTTGCTAGGAGATAGTCACTTTTCCAAGATAGAACAGAAGCGTCGATTTTGATACATCTGAACATTTGTGTGCGAAGTTGTCGCTCTCGGAGTATCACCCTGGTTGGGGATCAATGGCTACGTGCTATGGAAGCGGAGAGGAACTGATTGTCTATGAGTACGAGTGCAGATTAAGGTAAGGGGCTCAAATTCTCTCTTCTACGCGAATTCATAGGCGACCTCTAATTAAGATACTGGGGCGCCTAGTATACCAAGGACCCAGTATATTAATTGGCGGAGGGGCTTAGGACCTTCTTAGTTAGTTCCCAGCAGCCCCGAGCTCTGCAGAGCGAGCCCTACGGGTCGGATGAACCAGAAAGAGAAGGAATGGTAGTCCGATTACTTGACGATTAGCGCAGCAGCTAGTCCGATTCATTCCCGTTGCCCCGGGCTACTTTATGGTCTTGAGTGGGCCCACTGAAAATGCCCACTGAGCAGGGTATGGAAATCAGGTGGTAGATAGGTTTGTTGGACTAGATGAGCAACCAACTCCGATTAAAGAAAGTCCGGCAATATCATAAAAAATAGTGAAACTTCTACAGTCTATTCCGGCTTAGTTCGGCATAACCTTGGTATCGGCTTATGCTCGTTTGAGCTAATGAGGGCAGATAAGAGCTAACACAAGTACGGTTCTTTCAGGTGGTTCAATCACGGTTCCCAGTAGAGCTGCTTAGTAAGACTAATCCTTCCACTCAGGGGGGGCCTACCTGTTACTTTGGTTCCCAGTAGTAAGATAACACAAGTGAAAAAACAAGTGAGTTGGGCAGCGGGTAGATGGGTTCTTAATGATTGTTAGATAACCAGGATAGGTCATATGATGAACGAAACGAGGTGGGCAGCTAAAGCATTCAAGAGAGCGAAATCCCCTGGGTCCTAAGAAACTCCGGACGGGTCCCGACGTGTAGCTATAGGTTCTTTTTGATCGCCTCATTTCCCTAATAGCGATTACGGGTTGGATGTCTAATTGTCCAGGCGGTAATGATAGTATCTTGTACCTGAACCAGTGGCTCACTTTTTCTAAGTAATGGGGAAGAGGACCGAAACATGCCACTGAAAGACTCTACTGAGACAAAAAGATGGGCTATCAAGAACGTAGAGGAGGTAGGATAGGAAGTTGGTCAGATCTAGTATGGATCGTACATGGACGATTGTTGGAGTCGGTGGCTCTCCTAGGGTTCCATCATCTGGGATCCCTGGGGAAGAGGATCAAGTTGGCCCTTGCGAATAGCTTGATGCACTATCTCCCTTCAACCCTTTTCTTTGAGCGAAATGTGGCAAAAGGAAGGAAAATCCATGGACTCGTCTTGTAACACCCCGAAAATTCTATAACTGTGAAATTAACAAATTAAAGTATAATTAATCTGAAATCAAAGAACTAAGGGAAACGGGATACGCCATTGCGTTCGTCTCGGAAAAATACGCGAAATAGAGTCCGAGTTTTCGAAAAACGGAGTCCGTATGAAGAAGATATGGCCTTCGGAAGTTTTGAATTAAATTTAAAATTCAAACAGAATTAAATAATTAAATATTCCGAAGTGGGGCCCAATGGGCCAGGGTGGAAGAACACCCGCCTGGGCCACCCAGGTCGACTGGGCTGTCGACCTGGGCTACCCATGTCGACAGGGCTGTCGACAGCCCTGTCGACAGGGGTGTCGACCTGGTCGAGCCCAGTCAACCTGGCTGGCCAGGTCTGTGTTTGGTCGAATTTCTGTGGTCTGCCTTGTCATTAGGGCTAGGTGGCGGGTTCTAATTGGTCTCTCTATCGAATGAATGGCTACGATCTAACCTAGCAACATCAATGGTCCTAATCAATTCCTAACCTCTATATAAACAACCCTAGACTAAACCCTAATCTATTCATTCAAATTAAGAACATAGCCGCCATGTTGCTGAGGAACGACTAAGAGTAGCCGCCAACTAAAGAGAGAATTAGGAAGAAAGTTCTAAAGCCTAAAGCAATTCAAGCAACCTAAGCCAATCAATACAACAAAGGAATCATATCTCTTAATTAGAGAATTCGCCGCAACCATTGTAAGTAGAGTATTACTTTGGTATGAATAAACAATTGTGTTGGTTTGTATGCGTGAATTGTGGCAATAAAGTAATTCATATTTGTGCGTTCTTATCAATTTGAAATACTATGTACGTTTGGATATTTATGAATTATGTTATTCATTATAAAGAACTACATGCGGTAGTTCTATGCAAGTATACGTTTGGAATATTTCGCAAATTATGTAATCCATGTTGAAGCTACATGTATGTAGTTGATTTAAATTCATGCAAGTTTGGGGTTTGCTTCTATGCCACCATGATGTATATTTTTGGGCATAAATCATTTTGTAAGTAATTGGAACAAGTTTGGTTATTATCCATATGAAATTATGTTGAGAATTTGGCATCATGTATTAAGCCATGCTTTTGTACTAGAAAACCTATTTGAAAACTTATAAATATGGCTAGGCTATGAATGGTATTTGGCATAATTAAAATCCATGATTTAGTCTATCTTGTTTACAAGAATTATATGATGACATATGTGGTACATGGCTAGGTTAGGTTCAAAAAGTCTCTTTTTGTAAGTTTACATGACTAAAGTAAGAATCATGATTTCATGCTAGAAATATTTATGCCATGGTTATGTAAACAAATTTAACTATACTTATGCCATGCTTATGTTTGATATTATGCCATGCTTATGTTTGACATTATGCCATGCTTATGCTAGAAATATTTATGCCATGCTTATGTTTGACATTATGCCATGCTTATGCTAGAAATATTTATGCCATGCTTATGTTTGACATTATGCATAAATAAGAATATAGGTTCATGTTGCAGTTAAACCTATGCAAGTTCACATGCCTTGATTTATGTCACCTATGTTACCACTATGCAAGTACACCAGTTTCTATTATGTATTTCCAACGTCATATGCAAGTTCATGCGCTCACTTTCCCCTCTTTGTGTATGTAATCACGCTTTAAGCCTCCCCTTTTCGCATGGCTAAATTGGGCTTTAAAAGGCTAAGCCCAATATATAAACGGACGTGTAAAACGGGGGAAAATAACGTTGGGTTGAAATTAATTAATGAATGAAAATATGAAATAGAAGGGCCCGAATTCAAGTATGGGTTGGGCCCGTGATTGGTGTAACCTTTACACCATTAACTTAATAATGGGCCGCAAATATTTACATATAAGAAATAAAGAGGAATGACAAGATATGTAAATGTAGAAAATACGATGTGTTTAACCCGAGGCTGGATTGAGTTGTGATGTAAACCTGCCCGGAACCGCCCGGCTGTCCAGTAGTCACAACAATACCTATCCAATGTGGGAGGTTAAACATGGAGCCCAATAAGGACCCGAGGTTAGACTGAGTTGTGGCGTAAGACTGCCCGGAACCAACCGGCAACAGGCAGCCACAACAATACCTGTCTAATGTGAGAGGTCAGGGCCTTAATAAGACAATTAAGGCTGAGTCAGGATTGTTAGGATTAAGTGAACTAAAGACTTAATCAAAATGGAACATGCTAAACTAAACGGACTGGTGGGGTTAGGTTAGGAAACACTTAACCAACTTAGCATGTTGGCTAGAGATAGAAAACCTAGTAACGGGGGACCCTTTTCAGCAGTAACCCTAAAAGGTGTATCAGGATACCCTGAAACTAGGCAGGGTGGGGCACGATTACTGGGCTGATTGTAAGAGGTCAAAGCGACGGCGGTGGTGTAGCAGTGTAGGTTCTAACGGAGTGCGGGCGTGCACTCACTCCGGCGCAGAAAAATAAGGCACTGGACACCAGTAGCATACCTGTGCACTCTAAGGTTGTGTCGGGTTGCCACTATGGGACTTGATACACCCCATGGTGGGACCAGCATAGGTAACTACAGACATCGGGGGCCGTAAGACACATGTAACTATGCGAGTAGGAGCCGATCATCATAGAATGGATCACATCACCCTGATTATGGGGTGCAAATTGGAAACTAGTTTATATGGGTTCAGAGATTAACATGGGGTACGATAGTATATTCGACCCTAGACAACTTAACCAAGTTTATAGTGCATGCCCACTTCTTGTTTATACTTATCATACCCAGTTCTTTATTCATAGACAAAATAGTACTAGACTTACTCAGGCTTTATGTCTGACTCTACTTTTCTTTCGTCTTCTTTCTTCCGTTTCCCCCCCAGGTCCTCAGGGAGGGAACACAGCAGCTTGACCAACCTCAACATCCAGCTTGAAGAAGAGAAATGTATTGCTTGGACTTTCCTGTTTTGAACTATGGCTTTGGACAATCCACTATGGGGCTTTTGCAGTTTATCTATGTTTTATTTATGCTTCTTTAAATAATGTACTCAAGACAGATTATGAAAGTGTTATGTTATATTTTTGGAAAGGATGTTGTTGTAACACGTATTCGACTTTATGAAATAAAAGTTTGTTGTTCTTCCGCTGTTTACAAATATGTGTTCTTATATCTGTCTTGTATATCTGTGACTTGTACTTATAAACCTCCACCAAAATTAGGGCATTCCCTTTGAGAGTGACCCTAACGGAGGTGGGGTGTTTCACTTGGTATCAGAGCATAGGTTTACCAGATAAGATAAAAAGTTTTGAAAAATTATTTTCAAATAGGAAAATTTAAAGAAGCATTTTTAAAAGAAAATATTATTTTATTTTTAAAAAAAAAGCAAAGTCCACTCCCCAAAGCCATAGGTACTATCTCTTATCCTTCGTTTTGAATCTATCCTTTTTGTTTTAGCATGTCCCAAGAACTTAACTTGCCGGAAGGGGTACCAATACCTGGTTGGTCTAGACGATTCTTAGAAGCTAGAGCCACTCAGCCAGGTCCTACCGTTCCTCCTCCCCCAGCGGAAGGAAATCATCCAGCTGCAACAACACCTTTTCCTCCACCTCCTCCTCGGGGAAACGTTTTTGCTAAGATATGTAAAGATTTTAAAGCTATGGGAGGAAGGGATTTCCACGGAACTGAGTCCTTCGTGGCAGCTAGAAACTGGCTGAAAGAGACGGAGGACCTATTCATCATCTTTGAGGTAGAAGATAGACAAAAAGTACAATTGGCAGTATGACTATTGAAGGGCGAGGCTTCCTACTGGTGGGAAGTCACTAATGCTGAAAGACCAGTGGAGACATGGGAGGACTTTAGGGCAAGGTTTGAGACCAAATTTCTCTCAGATGCAGAAAGAAGTTTGCAGTTGGAAAAATTCTTATTTCTTAAGCAAGGGGACAAGACAGTCAGAGAGTATGTGAATCAGTTCGATGAGCTGGCAAGGTTTGGACTTGACCTAGTCAACACCCCGCACAAGAAGGCTCTCCGTTTCGTCAAAGGGTTAAATGAGCCATTACACAGTTTGGCCATGACCCATATACCCATGGGAGCCACGTATGAAAGATTGGTGCAAATGGCATTGCTGAATGAAGAGGATAAGGGCAAGAAGGAGGCAAAGGCAGAAAGCTCTCAAGGGAAGAAAGAGGGTTTGCAGCCTAAGAAGACGGACTTTAAGAAGGGCGGGAAAGGTAACAAAGAGAAGAGGAAGTGCAATTTCTGTGGCAAAGTGGGGCACTTAGTAAAGGACTGCCGGAAAAAGAAGGCCAAGGAGAATGGTGGGTGCTTTTCATGCGGTCAGACAGGCCACAGGGCTAAGGACTGCCCAAAGAAACGAGGACAGGGGCAGGGCACTGGATCCACCCCAGGGGCACAGGTTCATGTGCTGGAAGCGCCACCATTGCAACAACGAGGTACAAACACTTCTGTAGAAAGTGTAGTTTATCTTTATGATCACCCCGTTCGCACTTTATTTGATTCTGGCGCATCACACTCCTTTATCTCGTCTGCTTTAGTAGAATCTCTGCACCTAAAAACTAGTATGGTAGAGGACCCCTTAATTGTTTCAAACCCAATTGGGGGCCCAGCTCATTTGTCTATGATTTGTTTGGGATTAAAAATTTCTATTCTAAGTGTTGAATTTCAATGTAGTGCCTTTGTTTTGGGCTTTTCGATTTTGGGTATGGATTGGCTATCCAGTAATGGGGCCATCCTTGATTGTGAGAAAAGGGTTGTTAGGCTCCTAACCCAGCTCGGTAATACTTTGGAAATTTCTTGTAATCCCTCGTATGCGGTTATGCTTAGTTATCTTGAATCGCTAGATGCCTCTGTTGAAAATTTGCAATCAGTTAGAGTGGTCCGGGAATATCCGGATATCTTCGAAGAGGTGAAGGGCTTGCCTCCGAAGCGGGAAATAGACTTCCGCATATATCTTGTAGATAATGCAAAGCCCGTTGCGTTGCCAGTTAGACACATGGCTCCACGAGAAAGGAAAGAGCTCAGTAAACAGATTAAAGAGCTTCTAGAAAAGGGGTTCATTAGGAGGAGCATTTCAGAATAGGGCGCTCCAGTAGTGTTCGCCACTAAGGCTAAAGGTTCATTTCGCTGATACATGAGTTGTAAAGAATCACCTTAGTAAGTACATTTGGCAACATAGTTGACATTTGTTTATTTTCAAGAGATAATTCATCTATGTGGAATACCTTCTAGTAAGTTAACAAGATCCAAGATTCACTAGTGAATTTTGGAGAGCTTGCATGGGACCATGAGTACGCAGTTAGGCTTGAGCCAAGTATATTAGAGGTAGAGTAAGTGAAAGTGGAACGAGAGGCAACAGTGGAAAAGGTTCCAACTCATATTTTGGAAACAAGAATTAAGAAGCTACGAAATTGTGAAGTTAAAGACGGACAAAGCATAATGGAGTTAAGCTCAAGGAAATGCGACTTAGAAGATCGAAGACTAGGTTCGTGCATCATATCTCTTCCTAAGAGTATATCCTTGGTCCCTCTCTTCTTGTAGAGCTTACTTGCATGCTATCTTTTGTGTTTATCCTCTCGGTCCCATTCTCAATCCAATTTCTGTCGCAAACCCCATAGGGAGTATAACTCATCTGTTAGTAACACATGTTGGGGCTTGAGGGTGTTCGTTGGATTGACCAAATTTTTTTTTGGGTTTTATAGGATACGGGTTGGTCTTGGGAAGGGACTCCCTTGTGACCTAAAAGGAGTCCATCATGCTTAATTTCCTAGAATCATATATGGTGGTTGGGTTGAGTAATTCTTTGGGTGTCAGTCTGATGTTGATTTCGGTCTTCGGGGCTGATGCTTAGAGAGTTTTTCTCCTAATCAATATATATGTGGCTTAGATTTCCAGTTTTGACATTGCCTAATGGGCACAAAGTTTTTACTTGCTTCTATCATTCGACTATACCTTTAGGTAGGACCATCTCCTATCATTGAGAAAATTTGGAAAATGACCTATAGATTAGAGCTACCCGAGAAGTTGGCTGGAGTCCACAACGTTTTTCACGTTTCACACCTTCGAAAATGTCTACATGAGACTGCTGAAGTGGTAGAGCCAAATATCCTCGAAGAGGCCGAAGTAGAACGCGAAGCAACCATAAGGAGAGTTCCAACCCACATCTTAGGAACGGAAGTGAAAAAGCTACGCAACCGCGTAGTCAAGCTCGTCAAGGTTCAGTGGAGCGACGCCGAGGGAGACGCGACTTGGGAAACTGAAGCTAGAATACGTACTGCCTACCCTTTTCTGTTCGAGGGTACATCTTTGATCTTTCTTTTTCCTTAAGTTGCGCTTTTATCTATCTTTTTAGGTATATTTCCTCGACCGTATCTTTTAGGTAGAAGCCCTTTTGATGGAAACATGTAGTTGAAACATGTTATGGATGATGGTTGCAAGTGGTTGCAAGTGATTGCTAGTGGTTGCTCGTGGTTGCATATACACACACAATCTAGGTTTTAGATCGGCTCAGTCACTTCATATTGCATATGCATATATGTTTGTATTCGTATGTGGTTGAACTTTAATATGTTGACATGTGGATGCTGCATTTGTATTGAATGATTGTGCACTCATGTAGAATCATGAATAGGAAAAATTTGCATACATAATGGATTCATGGCACTTACATAATTCGCATTAAGGAGGTCAACTGAATCAGTAGACCGCCTGATTTTTGCATTAGATAAGTTCATGTACACACACACTTCGCATATGATCATGAAGCATTAGAAGTCTTTTAAGGACAATGGATGCTCGTGTTTGATGGATGAGTAGATGGATGATTGAATGTTAGGATTTACATTCCTCCTAACTTGAAGATTTCGGGGACGAAATCCTTTTAAGTGGGGGAGAATGTAACACCCCGAAAATTCTATAACTGTGAAATTAACAAATTAAAGTATAATTAATCTGAAATCAAAGAACTAAGGGAAACGGGATACGCCATTGCGTTCGTCTCGGAAAAATACGCGAAATAGAGTCCGAGTTTTCGAAAAACGGAGTCCGTATGAAGAAGATATGGCCTTCGGAAGTTTTGAATTAAATTTAAAATTCAAACAGAATTAAATAATTAAATATTCCGAAGTGGGGCCCAATGGGCCAGGGTGGAAGAACACCCGCCTGGGCCACCCAGGTCGACTGGGCTGTCGACCTGGGCTACCCATGTCGACAGGGCTGTCGACAGCCCTGTCGACAGGGGTGTCGACCTGGTCGAGCCCAGTCAACCTGGCTGGCCAGGTCTGTGTTTGGTCGAATTTCTGTGGTCTGCCTTGTCATTAGGGCTAGGTGGCGGGTTCTAATTGGTCTCTCTATCGAATGAATGGCTACGATCTAACCTAGCAACATCAATGGTCCTAATCAATTCCTAACCTCTATATAAACAACCCTAGACTAAACCCTAATCTATTCATTCAAATTAAGAACATAGCCGCCATGTTGCTGAGGAACGACTAAGAGTAGCCGCCAACTAAAGAGAGAATTAGGAAGAAAGTTCTAAAGCCTAAAGCAATTCAAGCAACCTAAGCCAATCAATACAACAAAGGAATCATATCTCTTAATTAGAGAATTCGCCGCAACCATTGTAAGTAGAGTATTACTTTGGTATGAATAAACAATTGTGTTGGTTTGTATGCGTGAATTGTGGCAATAAAGTAATTCATATTTGTGCGTTCTTATCAATTTGAAATACTATGTACGTTTGGATATTTATGAATTATGTTATTCATTATAAAGAACTACATGCGGTAGTTCTATGCAAGTATACGTTTGGAATATTTCGCAAATTATGTAATCCATGTTGAAGCTACATGTATGTAGTTGATTTAAATTCATGCAAGTTTGGGGTTTGCTTCTATGCCACCATGATGTATATTTTTGGGCATAAATCATTTTGTAAGTAATTGGAACAAGTTTGGTTATTATCCATATGAAATTATGTTGAGAATTTGGCATCATGTATTAAGCCATGCTTTTGTACTAGAAAACCTATTTGAAAACTTATAAATATGGCTAGGCTATGAATGGTATTTGGCATAATTAAAATCCATGATTTAGTCTATCTTGTTTACAAGAATTATATGATGACATATGTGGTACATGGCTAGGTTAGGTTCAAAAAGTCTCTTTTTGTAAGTTTACATGACTAAAGTAAGAATCATGATTTCATGTTAGAAATATTTATGCCATGGTTATGTAAACAAATTTAACTATACTTATGCCATGCTTATGTTTGATATTATGCCATGCTTATGTTTGACATTATGCCATACTTATGCTAGAAATATTTATGCCATGCTTATGTTTGACATTATGCCATGCTTATGCTAGAAATATTTATGTCATGCTTATGTTTGACATTATGCATAAATAAGAATATAGGTTCATGTTGCAGTTAAACCTATGCAAGTTCACATGCCTTGATTTATGTCACCTATGTTACCACTATGCAAGTACACCAGTTTCTATTATGTATTTCCAACGTCATATGCAAGTTCATGCGCTCACTTTCCCCTCTTTGTGTATGTAATCACGCTTTAAGCCTCCCCTTTTCGCATGGCTAAATTGGGCTTTAAAAGGCTAAGCCCAATATATAAACGGACGTGTAAAACGGGGGAAAATAACGTTGGGTTGAAATTAATTAATGAATGAAAATATGAAATAGAAGGGCCCGAATTCAAGTATGGGTTGGGCCCGTGATTGGTGTAACCTTTACACCATTAACTTAATAATGGGCCGCAAATATTTACATATAAGAAATAAAGAGGAATGACAAGATATGTAAATGTAGAAAATACGATGTGTTTAACCCGAGGCTGGATTGAGTTGTGATGTAAACCTGCCCGGAACCGCCCGGCTGTCCAGTAGTCACAACAATACCTATCCAATGTGGGAGGTTAAACATGGAGCCCAATAAGGACCCGAGGTTAGACTGAGTTGTGGCGTAAGACTGCCCGGAACCAACCGGCAACAGGCAGCCACAACAATACCTGTCTAATGTGAGAGGTCAGGGCCTTAATAAGACAATTAAGGCTGAGTCAGGATTGTTAGGATTAAGTGAACTAAAGACTTAATCAAAATGGAACATGCTAAACTAAACGGACTGGTGGGGTTAGGTTAGGAAACACTTAACCAACTTAGCATGTTGGCTAGAGATAGAAAACCTAGTAACGGGGGACCCTTTTCAGCAGTAACCCTAAAAGGTGTATCAGGATACCCTGAAACTAGGCAGGGTGGGGCACGATTACTGGGCTGATTGTAAGAGGTCA